>CM076584.1:375668248-375849421 GCA_034641835.2 Pinus albicaulis
AGAAATAGTTTTTTTAGAGGATTGGTTGAACAATCCAAAGAACATTTGTGAAGAAAATGAAATAATGATGTACTGCAACAATTTCATAGAGGATGAGGACAATATTTCAATGAAGAAAATGTAGCAGCAAAGTGACAACAATGGAGACAAATTCCAGGGAATAAGAAAATAATGATAGAAGATGTGTGGTATCCAAGTGAATTCATGGAGAACAGACATATAGCACCAAGGAAAGAATCATACATCAGCAAAGAGAAGGGACAAATGCATCAGAATCCTGGAAACACATAACATCAACAACTTGCCAAAACAACTAATTTAATACAAATGAAAGTTTGGGATTTGGGAGGATTCTTAACATTTTATGAAGACTGATGATGAGGAGACCATGTTTTATTTTTACCTTGGGAACATGATGCAGGAGCATCTACCCTAGGTTAGTAATTTTCTAAATGAGTTAGTTTGTAAGTTAGGATTTAATTAGTTAATGTATTTTCCTATTGTTTTTAGGAGAGAATTGGAATTATTGTAAATAGGAGAAGATTCGAGAGGATTGAAGAATGATTGAGAGGATTATGGATAGTTAGATTTTATCTAGGCATAAGGGATTGAATGAGAGATTTTAGAGATAGATGAGAGATGTTAGGGATTAGGAGAGATATTTTGGGAGTTAGCTTAGGATCTAGAACCTTCTTGGGTTCTAATCCATTTGTATAAATAGGTGAGCTCTTGAGGCATGTAGGTATGTATAAGAGTGTGTGTGAGTGTGAGGAGAGGCCAAGCATGAGGCCAGGTTCTCTGTAAATATTTTGTTTATTAATTAATTGCTGGAAGAGATTGATATGCATTTGATTTTCAGTTTTGGCATGTGTTAATTTTATCAATGTGCAGACCCTATGGCTTGTGCTATCAACATCAAAGATATAGACCAAAGGATGATTAACACATGTGGGGAAATCGATATGAATACATCAACAAAAAAACACATACTTATAGTCCAAAGGGGTGAACCATGCTTTGATACCACTCTTTGGTATCATATATGCCCCAATTAGGCCTTGGTACTGATACCACTATGTAGCACCCTCATCACATCTCAAACCACGGTAACAAGCCAACTAGGGTAAATGTGAAACAAAAGGCCACTATGATGGTGTTGAATTTTAGTTGAACTGAGAGGGGGGGGTGAATCAGTTCAATACATACATGAGCATTTTTCAACTTTTAATCAGCTTATTTATAGCTTACTTTTATAATCAACCTTAGTATATGAATAGTCTTAATATGTTGCATCAAGTATTTAATTAATGTGACATTAAAATTATTATGAGAGCAGCAAACATTAAGCAGATTTGATAAATCATCTCAGCACACAGGCAACACAGATAGAGACAGCACATATAAGTGGAAACCCATAAAGGGAGAAAACCACATCTTATTATTGTTGTGATGCAAAGGCAAGCTCCAACTCCCTCTGCTTTTTCTGTAGGCACCAACCCACGAGACTCAACCTCAATTACGCAAAGCTACAACTTGCAAGGAAGCTCAACTCCTTGATTTTACGGAGGCACCAACCTACGGAGGCTCCAACCTCAGTCGGCTGGCGATAGCTATCAAGCTTCAACTTGATAGGGAAGCTCCAACTTCCTCAAATTATCACAAGAAATGTTTGTTGATTTACCTCAGATATCAGCTCTGTTCAGTAGCATCTCTTTCTACTCCTCTCTTCCTTATCTTCTCTGCCTCAATCTTCTATGTTTTTTCTTCTCTATCCTTACTCTCTCCTCCTTTATGCATATCAAGTTGATATTATATATAGATTTCATCACATGACTTCTTATATTCCTCAGGGAGTTTGAAGTGAATAGTCCTGAATTTTTGCCTTCTGCATTCTCATTTCTTTTACCCGCTCATTCAGAAAAATATAACAATATGCATTAATTTCAATACTACAGTGGGAGTTTTGTTTTCCTACCCGAGACTTGCCAATGCATCATAAACAATAAAAAATTAATTACAACATTTACATTCACATTTTCAATTACACATTTCAATTTCACTCAGCTCCTTTTCTAGATTTTGGCTTTACTGGATTTGTCTTTTCCCGCTGCGGTTAAGAAACTGTTCTACATACTCTTTGTTCACTATCATCTACATATTCCACCTATTCACTGCACTTTTGAATCCCTTTGTTGTACATCTCTTCAACTCTGCAATATTTGTTTACCTCTGTCAGGCCTCATAGTTCCTCTTTCTGTGTGCATATAAAATGGATACAAAAATTTGTACTCAATCCAACTGTCGATCTGGGAAATTTCAATACTCTATTTTCTGGGCTCCTTGAAGAATATATGGTTTAAACCATAGTCATATCAACTCGGACCAATCAATTTAGCATTGGTTAAATGACCAGGTTTCCACACATCACATACATTGTGATTTTTTCTTTTGCTTAACTCTCCCTTTGTTAACAACACTTCTTTTAGTCCGCACTCTGGTTACAATTTCTGAGCTCAACCATGGAAAATATCACCAACTTAGCTCGTTCTAAACATCATATCTCAATCTGCGACTTGGGATATTATATTCAACACTGTATGGTTTAAAATAAAATTCAATGCTCCAGACATACGCGGAGGTAACCTTTGAATAGACCCACTAAATTAAATTTTGTTAAATTTGCAACCCTTAATACATGCGTATGGGCCCCAACGGTAACGGTCGTCTCCATCCGATGGTTGTTATCACGTCTTGCCGCCTCATTTGATCGGACGGATATCTCTCTCCGAAGATGCGCAAAAAATAACGCGTGATGGCGCGCAGTGTGAGTGGTTTTTGGATCCCTCTGTATGCCACGTGTTAGTCGCTCTATGGAATCGCTCTGATTTCTTGAAAACCGCTTGCCCGCCGAAGGTGGTGCGATGAAAACCATCGGTTCGCTCTAAACCGTGTCCACTGTTTCTCCTTCGTGGTTCCACCCCTCTTCTCCAGGTTCCATCGTCACTGTTCACACCTCGTGGTTCCTCACCTTCGCTCAAGGTTCCACATCCTTCCGTGATCCGGTTACTCATTTTAGAGCGCATCTAATCTTGATACATATATAAGCCCTTATTTACGAACTCAAATCGGTTTGCTCGATCGTGCAAAGAATTAAAAATCTACCCTTTTGCATAGGGTTCTCAATGTTCAAAAACTTTTAATGTCTAACTCCCGCTTCCACAAGAAATATACAGGTATGGTACAGTTTCGCTTTCTCTTGGAGGATCGATCCTTTCGAATAATATGGAAGCAAACTTATATCAATTCTCTCATCTCCTCAGAGCCACTAAATAAATTCTTCATTTATGCTAATTGAAATTACTTACAAAACCCTCTTGTTCATGAAAACAAGAGGAAAATCTATTTTGTCGTTTGGACAACTCTGCTTCAATTCACTTCTTGTCTCTGTTCCTTGTGCATGTTCCCTACTGTCTTCTACTACTGTTCTTTGCCTATCTCTGCCTCTGCTGCCTCCTTTTCCATCAACTTTTCCATTTAATCAATGCTCCAACTCATCCCCAAGCATATTAAGTCACTACTACAGGGTTTTAGTATTCAATCAAAGTCTATGCCATAAAAACTCAATTAATGAATAATTTCTCAATAATTCATCTACAAACTGTATTAAACCCCTATTTCATAGATAAACCTCTTTATTACTCTCCTTTAGGCCCTTTCAACTCCACTTCCCTGTCTCTAATTCCTCTGTTGCTTCTACTTCAATTCCTCTGTTTCATCTGCTGCCTCTGCTACCTCTCTGTCTCTTTTTCCTTATGGATAGTTTAGGTGTTGCTCTTGTCTTTACCTTTTCCATCAATGACAAAATTTCCAACAGATGGCATTCAACCTCCTACATTACCTTAAGGAACTGGAATCGATGGAAAATAATCACACATACGTTCCACATCAACAACAAAACTCCCAAGAGCCATCCTAATTACTCAGGTAACTAGCCCCTGGGTCTCATAGAACTCAATGAAGGGTTCAGAAATAGATTTACAAAACAAAACAATGATACATTTGCAAAAACATTGAGAAGGTATAGATTGGATCCCTACAACCCATGATAGAAATTTCGTCAAATATGTCACAAATATTTAATCTACCAGTTTAAAAAATAGATCTGAGCATAGGGGTCTCACACTTATCTGAGAATCGCTAAGAATCATTGTTCCCTTATATCATTAGCTACATCATCATCTATTAGGTCATAGATACATTTTTCATGCATTTACAAATCAAACCATGAGGAGAGCGATACATTATCATTGTCATAATACATGCTTATAACCAGCATAATAAGAACAAAAATATCAAGGATACATCAGCCATAGAATCCACATATAAAAAATTACATTTACACATAATATGTCAAGGAAAGAACAATTTATTAATGAATGGAAAATCGAAACTGAGATGGGACTACCATGTTCCACCCGACCATAGATTGGTTGAGCCAAATCTCTCTTTAGTCACTCAAACAAAAAGAACAAACCAAGGAATCTTGAGGCTAAACCACCTCACCCTCATAAATAGAAACCAATATTTACCAAAATCCATCCCATAGTCCTAGGCCATAAACAAGCATGAATGGAACCAAATTTCTCCACCTGCACTGTGAGAAATTTTCCTATCTCGTAGTCTCTTAGGATTTACCACAATCCACATTGGATCACTAGGCCCTAAACTTAGACTCCACCATATAGCCTTTACTGTATATCTTGCGATTCACTAGCAATGATTCCTAGGCATAATCAAGGACAACCAATTCTAGGACTTACTATATATCCCACCATTAACTAGTCAAGGATTACTAGACCCATCAAGGAACACAATACCTGGATTAACCACAACTCAAAGTTCGGTTTAGGGTTCACTAGGCCAGTCGATTTACCAAATCCACAACCTAGTTCAAGGATCACTAGGCCATGTGTTCTTCCTTTTAGATATCCATCTCACTCAGTTTCAAATCCATCTGAAAATCCAACTCAACCAAAACATGAGAACCCCATCACAACATAGCTATCCGGATATGGAAAGGGTGGGATGAAAACATTGTCACACGTGGAAAAACCCATGCCATGATAGAAAAGAACCATATCCTATAACATACATGTCAAATATAGTAAGGAATTCACATATGAAAATATACAGGTGCAAAGAATCCTATTGCAGTTGCTTGATCCTACTCTTCCTTGCTTGCTCCTTCCTCCCTCTTGCATTCTTTGCATTTTTTGATCCAATGAAAAAGTGATGCAATAAAACTCTAAGTTTCCAAGAGTGTGAGAGAGAGAGAGATAATAATGAGAGAGCTCCAAAACTGAACTAACAAAAAGGTACCAATTGATCCTCAAAATCCTTTTTATCAATTAAGCCTCTATTTTCTTCATCTTGCATTATTTTCCTTCATTTTAGTCCTCACATGAAACTTGTAACCTTTCACCTTCATTTTCTCCTATTTTCAATTATTTTAATAAATACAGGTGCCAAAAATTCCATTTTTCCATTCTGGAGGCTTTTCCATTTCCTTTGCTAATTTCCTTAACCATAATAAACCAACGAACACCCTCACTAGGATGTTTTTCTTGAAATTCAGTTTGGAATACGTGTCCCATCAACCGTGGGTATTAATTTTCCTTTATTAACTCTTATTACATGGATTTTTCACCAGACTATTTACAAGTGTACTACTTTCCTTAGTTCTTCCAACCCATTTTCCTAGGTTTTCTTCATTTTTCCTTTCCAAAAGGTGTTTTTTTTTTCCTTTAAAGCACACCTTTCTCTCTCACAGTGCTTTCTTCTAACCCAGTTAGTGTATTTCTTCGACTAGGTGATATAATGTGTTTTTCTCTCCTATCTTATCAAATCTTATCCAATTCCTCATAGGGATTTTTTTAGGAGTTTATTTTTGTGAAGATTTATTTTGATCTCATCCATCAATGATGATCTCCTATTTTTGGCAAGAATCTCTTTATTCTAGTGTTTCTTTCCCGTGTAATTTCCAATTTTTCTTTTATTAATAAAAATATATTTATTACATTATTATAAATTTGTTCTTCACATTCGTTTCAACCAAACATGAATTTCTAGCCATTAAGTGTAAAAAAAATTAGTCTAATTAGACGAAGACATTGACATAAAACATAGGGGTGTTACAACTTTGGTACTCTTCATTAGGTTCTCTTTTGATCACATGGCATTGTGATAACTTGAACTAGACCACGAAGTAAATGGAACTTCATTGAAGACTCTAGTTGTTCTGCATCTTCTCGATCCCTTAAAAATGTTGTAATAACCTCCAGCATCAGATTAACAATGTTTTGGTTAGATGACTCTCACCTGAGTGGGGTGGTTATGGGGTAACTACCCCCATGCTACCCCCTCCCCTACACTCATTTCCAATCATTGGCATTCCACGCTGCTACCAATGAGGGTCTGGAATTATTCAAGGGTTTATTTGATTTTTGTGAGCTCTAGTAGGTAAACTAGGATGTAATTTACACTATTATACTTCGTTATGGGGTGTTGTAGTTTATTTGACACATGGGCGGACGAAATACATTGTGATAAATAGGGAGGTTTCTTTCCTACAAGAAAGTCACAGGTCAATTGGTTTGTTAGATCGTTTGTTAGGTCAACTAAGTAAGAAATATACCATGCTACATCAATGAATAATCTAAAAAAAATAAACATGTACAATAACAAGCTCAATCGAGTGAAACACACTAACAAGTCAAATGGAGAACTTTCTCCCTTTATTAGATGCTGGTGATATAAGAGAATAGGATAATAAATCACTTGCAATGGATCCTTAGAGCTATGGAGCTCCAATATCCAAGGCAAGGGGGTCTCTTCCCCTCAAGCTTTCAACAAGCTTCTATCCTCTCTTGATGGATGGTAGATTGACAAACACGCGGTGAACTTATTTTCTTGGATTGAGGTGTTGGATGGACAACAACTGAATCCTTCAAATCCTCTTGTTTTGTGGACAACACAAGCTTGTTTTCTCTGAAGTAATTTGGCCAACATAACAATGTGTTCTCATGTTTCTCTTCCCATGGATAGATTTTATAGACAAATTTCAAATTTTCCCTCCCTCTCTTGGTACAATATGTATGTTGACACAAGAGTGGGGTGGATGATTCCTTTGTCTGTTGCACTAAATCCTCAACGTGGCTCCAAGGTGGTTGTACTTGGCTATCTTGAGCGAGAATATTCTTCTTCAAGTTTTCCAAGTGGTCCAAGATTGTTACTTTTTGCATACCCAAGTCTGCGTGGCTATCTGAGGGATTGTCACGATGTTCTTTGAGGATATCGAAAAAAAATCTGCGAATATCGCTAAGGGTTAGTGTTTTTTGTGCGCAGTTCAATAATTTTTCCTTCTTGACCTTAGCAAAAGTTAAAATTTTCAGCTCCTCTAATGCATTTCTTCCCTGTAGATCCTTATCTGTATCTTTTTCTTGAAATTTTATGATGTCTCTTACTTGTATGATTTTCTAGTGTTAACATTTTCCCCCTAATGTATGAGGTCTAGGAAGAACTGTATAGTCGAAATACAATATAGTTACTTTTTTGTGTAATCCGTTCGAGAGAGATAAAGAGTAACATACATGAAAACGGAGGTTGAAGACCCCTTCCCGTGAGTAAAAGAGGTACCCTGGTATGTTGGAAACTTGCAAGAGATAAAATAGATATAATATTTCTACAAGGTAGGCATGTCCCATGCTCGTGATTTTTTGACTAGTTAAGCTCATCTAACAAATAGAGGCTCTATCGGTGTCACTTGTGTGGTAGTGACCTACTATTGGTTGATGACGACAATTGTTGACGCCCTCCGAGGAATTTTTTCTTTTATAGTAGGTTGAATGTGGTGCCCACATGCATAATCTTGGTATGGCATGTCTACAACAAATTCTCGTTGTATGTATAAATCTCTGACTCATTAGGGGAATTTTAAGGTCTAGAATGGGTCTCCCAAGAAAAATATACAACAAAAATAAACTTTATAAGAACCAATAGGATTCAAAAAAATGATTTCAACCATGGAATATGATTTACCATTTTCTAAATAAAAGGGTAAAAAGATTAAAAAATAATAAAATAATAAAACTATTTTTTCAACTCGTATTTTCAACTTATCTACCGAATTTTTTACTCAAATTTCGACCGAGAGTACTCGTTGGATGCAAAATATAATTCCTCATCTATTTAGTACCCATGTTGCATACTCTTGATGGACCTCGATACACAAAAAATGATAAATACATAAAAATACATGATTACAATCATGTTTTTCATGTATTTCTCATTTTTCTTGTAGCAGGACCCATCAAAAGTATGAAACATGGGTACTCCTTGGATGAGGAGTTAAATTTTTCATCCAAAGAGTACTCCCACTCAAAATTTGAGTAAAACCTTTGGGATATAAGTTGAAAATATGAGCTAAAAAAATAGTTTTCTCTTTTCTCCCTCTAAAATTTGATGATGCAATCAAATATTTTTTTATTATTTCCACTATTATTTTATAATTTCCTTAAGAGGCCCATTTTAGACCTCAAAAGTCCCCTAATGATTGGGGACCTTCTCATGTAGGAATTTCTGAAAGAGATGCTTATCATGGCATGGGTCTTTGACGAATTATGACAAAGTGCAATGGTTGTGAAGTGTGATCCCATCTTGACATGAAATATTATGTTGAAGTTGAATTTCAGGAGGATCGATGACATCAATGGGAAGTGATGACTACCATATTGCCATTAGTGGATGCCCCTATTGAGGTGAGGATCCATCCAAGGTATCACCTCCACCTTGGAAGATGGTTGTTGAATTTGAAAAGAATGAAGCCTCAAACGGCTGAGAGGAGTAGCGATGCAAGGGACTAGGGTCTCTGATGTAGTTGGGCATGGTGTGATAGGTTAACTTAGGAATTATGAAGAGAAATGGTTGTAACTAATTATGGTAGTTCAATGGCCCTAGGTTGAATCTTGTAAATGAAAGTTGTGGAAGTCATAACAATTTATTGATAGTAAATCTTTGGAGTCAGTAGGACATCTAGAGTGGGTACGTGGTTATTATGAGTTTCATTGTAGGGTTGGGTAAATAATACAAAGCTCCAACCAAGGGTGATTAGGGACTGCTTCTAGGTGATAAATGTGGATGGATGGGTGGGAGTGCTCTCCTAAAAAATATTTGTACACTTGCCAAAATAATATGTAATGGGTTTGGATGTACAGGCACGGAGACGGTTGCTCCAATAAACATGAAAATAATCCGTCGCTATGGTGTGAGGATGGTGTTTTTTTTAGGGTGTGGACCCCATTGGTTGGTCTCAGTGTGAGGGTGGTGAAGCAGATGAAAAGTTACAAATATGGGTTATGTTGATGGGGGTGTGGTGGGCCAAGTGTGAGACGCGGTGGTGCATTTTCGATCTGCTTATGAGAATTGTAGTCTTGGAAAGGGGCTTTATCGTTACAAGGGTTAAACTCGACATAATGTATGATGGATGAATGAACATGAAGTTTTTCCTGAACTTCAATGTTATGGCAATTTCTTTAGATCTTTTATGTATGGTCTACTTGAGTGATGGATGCCATGGAGGGTGAGGCTCTACCAACCTGTATATATTTTTATCACATGTGAGGTGAGGTGATGACAAACATGGTCGGGTGAATGAAAGATATGGTAGATTTCTGTGGAGAAATGATGTCAAGATATGGATAACTTGTTTGGGGAGCTTATCGTGCTAGGGATACAATGATACCTTCTCTTGTACCTTCAATAGTTGGGGTAACAGGTGATTTTTCATGCTTGTAATACCTACAACCAATACCGCAATTGAAATCATATTTTCTATTCAAAAATATCGAAAATAACATTTAATGGAAAGAGATAAGAGGGGGCATACCTGTCATAACAGAAAAATTTAATTTTTTCTGAGGCATGGATGTGTGACGCCTACTTTGGACATAATGAGGTGTTGATCACTGTGTCTTTTATGGTTTTTAAATTGAGCATTATGAGTTCCCGTTATGGACTATCGAGTAATGAGAAAAGGGTGATATATAGGTCAATATGGCCCATTTTAGTTCATTTGTGTCATTTGAGAGTTTGAGGTCAGAGTTGAGCCCTTGCTGCTGAGCCTTTACTATCATTGCGGTCAGGCTAAGTACCCAGGATTCATGCCGTTAGTGTCAGGTAGGGCCCTGAACATCATCCTTTTCAATTTTTTTAGTTTTTTCGTAGGGGTTATATACAAATCTTATTTGTATGGATTACCTACCTCTTTTTTCCCTCGATTGTGTGGGCGATTGAGGAAGAGCTGCACAAACCTCACGGAGAAGGAAACTTTCCCGCAAGGTTAGTGCACTTGGCAGCGCTTTTGCGCGATGAAGCGCATGTCTGTTCTTGATAAAAAAATGTAGACATCGCATTTGTGTATAAAATAGGCGTGATGATGGGCCAAAGACTTTAAAAAATATATATATATATTTTTTGGTCACTTATTTTAGTTTTTTCTCTGGTAACAGGATTTTGTGGTGTGAGCAAGATTGGCCTGATCTTCGCAATGTTGTAGCTTAGGATGCTGATGCGTGAAGGCTCTTGGTGCAATAGGATTCGATAAATTATTTGAAGAACAACATCCTCATATCGCAGGATACCCTGCTCTTTTTCTTCATCCATTGTTAGAACACGAGACAACAAGTGATGGTTTTCCAGCGTATAGACATCGTCATTTTTCTAGAGATGGATGTTTAATTTGTGACTAGCCTACTGCCTTAGGGCGAGGTGCTACTACACCCACTCCCTCTTGGAAGGGTGAGTATGCAGGACTGGGTTGAGCAACATTGCAGCGATGCACCACTTAACCAGCGGTGCATCCGCATTGAGTCACTGACTGACCTAGCTGGTTGGTGCACCCTGCCGATGATAGTTCACTTGATGGCATGATCGTCACCCAATAGGGCGTCTGGACCTCATATTGGTATCTTGTGCCAGCTTTGGGCCAATCACTTCTACGAATAGGTGCACCATGTGTATGATGGCATGGTATCGAAACTAGGGAAGGTCCAGGTAGGATCTTCCATAGTTTTTACATACGCTAGAATATTATGCAGCATTATGTTCGAAAGGGTGTTGATGGTTAGACCCTTAATCGAGCCAATTCCCATTGGTCCTCGTAGGGATCCGCACATGCGATGGTGGACGCCCGTGATGCCTCGCAATGGAGGAGGGGAGTTTGGTCACTACTAGGATGTAGCCGTTGATGCGTGGTTCTAGCTTCAGATTCTGTGTCTGATTCAGATAATTCAGAATTTACAATGATGAATCATCACATGTAATCCAATATCAGCCAGAACCGATGAATGTGGTGACAACGGTGCATGTGATGGTTGCTTCAGAAAATATGACACATATAACGTCGATGCCGAGCTAATTTTCTTTAGGAAATGTCAGGGATTTGGTACCAACAGGTGAACACCCTTAATTTGACACACTACGTGACTAAGTGGTCAGGCTTGTCGCATAGTGTGGAAACTGGGGCTGGATGAGTGGCCTCTATTTTCCATCTTTGGTCCATTGGAGTGACTATGTATGAGCATGCTGTAGGCTCCTCTCGTATGTACAGTACGGTTCTAGGCTTTCCCTTGTCCATCTACATGGGTGGATTTGATGGATCCTCTTGGTATGATTTCTCTGGGGCATGTAGGGCATCCCTATATCGAGGAATGTCTGGGAAATGGTGGGTGAAATTCCCATAACAGTCCCATATGTTGCATGCAAGGTTAGTGTGTAATGTTGTACCTTGATATTTTGTGGCTTGTTCCTTTTTATGGGAAATTGAGGCTGAAACATTTTTTTTGGTGCTTAGAAGAGGTTTTAATTCAACTAACTTGAGGAAAATATTGGTAGGATGGCCTACGATATCACATAATGAAAAACATTGCAATTCCCTAGGCACATTTTGTTGGTTTTCTTGGTCACTTTAGATGGTGATACTAAAGGATTTTTTTTAACCTGTGTATCCTACTCAAGAGTGATACGGTTTATCCCTGTAGAAGTGATGGTGGGACCAAATACCAGACAGGTATTGTGCAAGCCATGTTTGGAAACGTAATAGTTTCCAATACTTGCTTTGACACAAAACCAAGTGGGGAGTATAAAAATGGGTTTTGGGCGATGGAGTAGGGTAGGAAAGCCATGCTAATGGCTTTGGTTTCTATACTACTGGTGTCCATCTTTGGGCTAGCCTCAATGTTTGATGATAACATCATACACACCAGTGCCCACCTGACTTCTAGGGCTTCCTCTGGTATGATAGGGGGATCTCCTAGGAATGATGTTAGGATTTATGATGGTTTGAATTGACCAGGGCCATATTCTTCGTACTGCATGAGAGATTCCTTATTTGTGTTTATGTAAGGTAGAAAGACAATGAGAGCCATCATGGGTTTCTTATCATAGTATGTAAGTTGGTCAAAGGTGATGATTCGATCTTCATGGAGGAACGTCATCACCCGAAAGATGGAAGATGGTATGGAAGACATGGAATACATATAAATCTACCCGAGGAGTATATTGTAGTCATGCTATGCGTCAGAGAATTCGTGTCTAGAAGTACCATCCTTCCTGCCAAGTTTACAAGGAAATTCTGATATAAGCTGACGGGAGCTGAAGGTTGATCGTCGTATACTCTATGAATGATGACGGATGGTTTCAGTTCAGGTGGCCCCAAATTCTGCCAAACAAATTTTGACATGATGCATGTAGATGCACCTTCTTCGATGATACATCGGTGTATGGTGATATTTTTGACCGACACCAGTATGTGGAATGAAACCAGAGGAGGAATCTTAGGGGTGGCTTTGTCTAGGTCAAAATCCATTAGGCACGAATCGAAGGGGTCGATTCCACCTAATGTGGAAAGTACTTGGATTTTTTTTGTTTTGGGCATGATTTTAGGACTTCTAAGGCTGACATGACAGTGGCTGATTGTGCTAAATAATTCACTATGTAGTAGTTATGTGCATATTTTGAGTGGTTTCCTACACATCTGGTTGGCCCCTTAGTCATATTTGGAAGGGGTTTAATAGGTACTTTGGATATGGTCAATGGTGCAGTAGGTGCACTTGTTCTCGCACATGATGGGTTAGTGTCCGTGGGGGCTTCATAGTGGTGATTCCTTGTCTGGAAGAAAATATCTTCACTAGTCATGTAAATTTCGTGGTTTTCATTCTTGGTATCATTTTGGGGTGGTTGTTGTTGTTGGGTGTTAACCACTCCTTCGTGTGGGAAGGGTTTGTGCATTAGAGCATTTTTCTGTGTAGGTCCCCCTTGTTTAGGGTTACTCTGAATTTTTTTTCAATTGAGGGAGTTCGTGATAGTGATGAGTGTAATGATCGTACTCACTACATATGGCATAAGAATGGTTTGTCCTTAGACTAGACCTCTTTTTCTGCCCTTGGGATTTGCTTTTTTCTCCTAGTTTCGATTTCAATTGGGGTTTCCCCAAGACTGAGATCGCAAGAGGAATTGGTTGTTATTTAACCCTATCCAAATTCTCTCTTTTTTTATTCCTAGGCTTCTTTCTTGCAACATTAGGAGGATTATTATGGCTCTCTTGGTCCTAAGATTAGCACTGCTAAGCCTGAGAGGGTTGCATTAAGTTCACTGGTGCATTGTTTTGTGGTGGCGTATTTTGTGTTGGGGAAGGAGAATATTAGTTTCCCTATCCCTGGTTACTGTATAGTTTTTGGGGGGAATTTCTTCCATCAACATTACTAGCTAAGTACTAGGTCCCCTACGAGGGAGGCTACGATCCTCCCTGCTATTTTGGGTATGAATATGCCCTATTTTTCATATTATGCAAAGGTGTAGATTGACTTTTCTGGTAGCTAGGTTGCATCATATTCTGGGTAGAATCATACAAGTAACCTGGGTATCGGATATTGCTGCTAGGTGAGCTTGGGTCAATGACCTAATCAATCCATCTGCGGTATTCGATGCGCCTGGAAATTCTATAGGTTTGTAGGTGCAGGGTGTTTGGCACAACATTGTAGATATATCGTGAGTGGGTATAGATGAGTTATAGCTACTGGGATTTACCAATGGTGTCCTCCTCAGAGGTAGTTCCTTGTGTCACCACATATTTTCAGATCCCTTTTGTGAGAGTTTTCAAAAACACGTCCAGTAAAATTCTATCATCGAGTTTGGATTTTTATAAACTATGACATCACTGCCATTCGTGGAGATGGTCTGAGATATGAACCGCAAGAGTTTTCCTAAAATGAGTCAGCAATTCCATCCTCATATTGTGGTGGATGTGTAGTTAAAAATAAGTGAGAAAGACAATAATGAGGGTACTAAAGTTTCCATGCGAAGCAGAAGGCTACTTCACATACCATTTCACAGCACACCCGGTTAGGTTAGGGTGTGTTGAAACTATCTTAGTCAAATAGTATCATCAATAATACTATTGGGCAGACACCATAGGTGGAAAGTCATAATATTATTTCCAAGGTCTTCCACTTTCTTCCCTTAGAGTTTTAGAATGTCCGACGGGAACTCTGTGGGCATGGGGAGCCAATTAGGGTTGTGTGCAATGGGGTAATTAGTTAGCTTTGATAGATCTAGAAGGTTTGATCATGCTAAAAAGGGTAACTAAGTATTGAATACCATTGTGTACTATATAAAAATAGGCATCTGAGTGTAATGATGTATGGGGGGTGTCTGGGGAATATTACCCAGTGAATTACCATGTTGTGTGTTCATCTAACTCCTCGAAGGGGTACTTCTCCTCTTCCCTCTCGGGGTTGTGGGAGGAGTTAATTGTGGTGACACTGTTGAGGTTTCCACTGGTGTGGTGCTGGGATACCCTTGGGGGTTTCCAACTAAATATGCCCCAATAAAGGATTAATTGATAATGGTGGCGGTGTGTCTTCTTTAACGACTAAATGGCGAAATACCTGGCACTCCTCCCTCTAATGCGGAGAGGTCCAAAAAACCCCTAGATCGACGAGGTCTCATTGGGTCCATTATGGTGTCGACTAGCATAATCTTGGAAACATTTTTGGTTTATTGAGAGAAGGAAAATTATTATCAAAGAAAATATGCTCACATATATAAAATAAAGAGAAAAAATAAAAGGTAATTTCTCTTTTAGATTAATGTTATATGATCAAGAAAGCATAGAATATGGTTTGGTTGTTTCACATATGATACTCAAAAATCCTAAAAATACCTAGTCGTCCCCACACTCTCAAATGTAACTGGGCCTTGTGAAAATGCCTTTTGATGGTTACTCGAGCTAATGTCCCGAAAGAACTGGTGATGCCTTCCAGTAGCCAAATAATCAACCAAGGTAAAAGTAGGAGGATCTAGTGTTGCCTGCACCATCACCTACAGGGAGGGATGCCCTATATTTGGCCACTAAAGTATTGTCATCTCACGCGAGCATTCGAGTCTTGATATTCTTGGCATTCATCTACCAATACCGATCGTTAGATGGGTTAGGTAGCCCCAAAGAGCACTGCACGGACTAGGCCTAAGCTTAACCCCATCTGAAACGGGTCTCTGTAATGCTCTAGTATTATGTTTCGTGGGCGGAATCGATGGATTTTAAGCTCCCTAAAAATTCAACATCTATGTTTCAAAATGTAGAGTGACCATGACGTCTTATTGATGCCTACCCCCAATTGTCCTAACCTAAACTATAATTTCTTTTATGTCCCCTATGGGGAGAATTTAGTGAGTTCAATTAGTGGTTAGTTTTAGAGAGTCTTAATTTTCTTGGGGTGTGCCTTGCTGAAGTAACTATAAGAAGATGACGAAGGTACCAACACACTGGGTTCCTTTTATTCCAATGGTTATCGATGTTGCGTGTGTGATTTTGAGTGTACAATCACAAGTGTTATGAGATATGGATATGCGGTGATCCTTTACAATCCTTCTCTAATCACGCTGTGTGATTGTTCCTTGCAAAAAATAAACAAAGTGGGGATGATTGGTCGCTTACCCCTTACCTAGTTAGACTAAGTTTTTCAATTTAGGCAGATGGAAAATTATGTTAAGAAAGCTTTAATATGCATACGAAGGCTCACCGAGAGGTGCAATGGTGGACGAATTTACTTGCTTTCTTTTCAATATTTTGGTCCTGGTCCTGAATCCTAATGCAAAAAATTGAACTAAACTAATAAAAAAGATTGAAAAACTAGAAAATATCTAAATATGTGTGGATGTATGGGCCACTTAATATTCTGCTAATTATTCTATGTGTTTGGTATCATTTACCAACAAATCGTTTTTTTAGATAGAATTTGTGGATTGAAGGCCACTTACTTCCCCCTACTTAAGCTATGTGTGATTTCAAATGATAAAAAACTAAAACTAAACCAAACTATTTGCCAAGCTAAACACCAACAAAAGTTTCCTGACAAGTCATGAAATACCAGAGCACAATGATGGAAATTTTCATATGGGTTTCTAACACCTTACAACTTCAAAAGATTGAGAAAAAAAAAGTGAAAAACGAGCTCACTAACAACCGCATGGCTTGTTTTCACATAGACGCGAGGTTCATGCATATATCTAGGTTGAACGTGCATGGAGGGTGACTGAGAAGTGTTGAGAGGAAACTGTAGTGATTTTGCAAGAAGTATGAGCAGGAGAGAGGACCTACAAAAACAACCACTAGCTTAAAAGAAAGAATGAAGTGGAGTCACCATATATTTTATATTGTATTCGACGCATGGGTGGATGAAATACACTGTCCTTAATTGGGAGGTTGCATTCCTACAAGAAATTCATGGGTCAATTGGTTTGTTAGATCGTTAGTGGAAAAAAATAACATGTAGTAAACTAAGTGAGAAACACAGCATGCTACATCAATGAAAAAATAAAAACAAAATAACATGTGCAATAACAAGCTCAATCGAGTCAAACACACTAATAAATCAATTGGAGAACTCTCTCCCTTTATTAGGTGGTGGTGGTATAAGAGAATAGGATGCTAAACCACCTGCAATGGATCCTTAGAGCTATGGAGCTCCAATATCGAAGGCAAGGGGGCCTCTTCCCCTCAAGATTACAACAAGCTTCTCTCCTCTCTCGATGAATGGTAGATTGACAGACATGTGGTGAATTTTTTCTGTTTGATTTAGGTGTTTGATGGTCAGCAATTGAATCCTTCCATTCCTCTTGCTCCTTGGGCATCACAAGCTGGTTTTCTCTAAAGCAATTTGGCCAGCATAACAATGTGTTGTCATGTTTATCTTCCCATGGCTAGCTTTTATAGACAAATTTCAAATTTTCCCTCCATCTCTTGGTACAGGATGGATGTTGACACAAGAGTGGGGGGATGATTCCTTTGTGTGTTTCACTAAAGCCTTAAGGTGGCTCCAAGGAGGTTGTACTTCGTTGGATTGAGTGAGAATATTCTTCTTCAACTGTGCTAAGTGGTCGTGAATGGTGAATTTCTGCATACTTAGGTATTTGTGGTTATATAAGGGATAACCACGATTTTATTTATGGCCATGAAAGAAAAATCCATGAATATTGCCAAGGGTTAGTGCTTTATGTGCGCAGTTCAATAAATTTCCTACTTGACCTTGGGAAAAGTTAAAATTTGAAGGTCCTATAGTATATTTCTTCCTTGTAGATCCTTATTTGTACATTCTTCTTGACCTTTTCTAATGTCTTTTTCTTGTAAATTTTTCTAGTATTAACATGGGTTAACCCCTATATAGAAGATTAAAATGGCTTCCCTTGGTGGCTTTTCTCCACAGAATAACGTGGATTCAACCAGTGTGTGACCATGTCCATTCATATCCAAGTTTTCAACATTTGTTTCTCCAGGTGAGAACACACCCAACTTATTGACCCTTTTTTTTTACTCATTATCCATTACAAACGATCGAGCCAGTTGAACTTATGAATATTCTTCTTTCTTCTGTGGTGATTTCTAGAGAGGTTTGATGGATAAATTTCTAGGTAGTTCAATTGTATTTTTGATCATTCCTTCTTCTTTTTTAATTTTTGGGATTGAAACCCTTGCGACTTTCATAATTACTTATATGTTTTGGTTTGAAGTTTCGGGAAACTACCATCACAACACTCTGGTAGTTTATTTAAGATTTTCAGAACAACAACTCTTGCTATGTAGTCTAACACCATTGTTTTGGTCTTTTACAAGGTTCTACCGAATTGTTCCAATTGTTGAGGATTTCCGTTAATGTTTGAGATTTTACCTATAAAATTTAGAGCCACCACCTTAGAAGTAACTAGGTTCTTGTTGTAGATGACGTTAAGGTCACAAACCTTGTAAAAATTTGTTATATTCTCCTGTATTAGTCACTGAGAAACTATTTACAAACAAAGTTAAGTATATTATTAAAGTTTTTTTATTTTATATACATTATGTTGTTGGAATTATTGACCGTTGTTTGTTTCCTTGTTTATTACATTGTTACTTCACACAAATAATTGATGGTTTTCCCTAGAACTCAAGGTTTGATTTGGATTTTCAGTGTATTTCTAGTTTTCAATGCTTACATAATTCCATTCAAAGAAATATTGTTAACTAAATAGTAATGGTTTTAATTTTAGTATTTATTCCCGTATTTGGCTATGGAATTTATAATGTTCGGATTCCATACCAGTTAGACTGGAATTCTTTCCTTGATATGTGCAACTAGGATCAATCAATTTGTTTATTTTGGTGATTGATTTAATACATCATTTTTTTCAACAAAAATTATATGTATCCCTACCAACACAGTCTTATTGTTGATATTTCCAACAAGATATATTGAAAATGGCATAAAAGAGGCTTCTCATTTAATTTTACCTTAATTAAACTAGAAGTAAATTGTAATTACACATCACATGAAAGATTGTACAAGTTAAATGTGTTAGGAAGAATTAGTAAGCTCAACTAGTTTAAGTTGGGGGTAAAACTAGATACATGTAGAGTTCACTCTAAGTCTTTAGGGGGTCGAGTGACAGTTTATTTTGAGTTGTAATTAATCAACTTATTTATTAGATTTAAAATTAGTCTAACTAGTTCTAACTGATGGAGGAACTAGCAAGAGGTCAAGTGATTTGAATTAGATTTAATTCACATGCAATGATCAATGACATAACTGATAATTCAATATAAATAATTGTTGCATGTCAGTTATGAGCAATATCAAATTGAGATTGGAGTTAAAGGGAAGTATATTATCAGTTGTATAATCAGAAATTTTATAGATGGTTCATGGAGTCAGAGATAGAGCACATATATACTTCACATCTATTTGTAGTTGAATTTATTATGAATTAATGTCTAATTTCCTAGGAAACTACACAAGTAAATAGGGATCCTTGATAAAGAGAAATTTCTTAAGTATTAAGCCAATATTGCCTAGGAATCTGTCTCATGCAAAGGTTTCTCAAGAAAGGAAATAACATTGTAATCTTCTCATATTCTCTGGTTTGTGCAATATACCGATAGAAAGGCTTTTAGTTGAGGCTTTCCCTAGATAAATATTTGTGTTGCGTGATTTAAATTCTCTCTTTCTTATTCATGTGATTATGGGATAATAATTTTTTTCCACAATTGTTATAGTAGATTAAGTATTTTTTTTTAGTAAATTACAAGATCAGTTGAATCTATGTGGATTTTCTACATGGCATCAAAGAAGGAATTTTTTGGGTGGTGTGTTTCCAGAGAAGATATGAAAATTTTGGTTCAAATTTTTCAAAAACCAATAGCTGATTTGGATTCCTCACAGAAAAATACCCAAATTAAAAAACAAATTGGCCGAATCGGAGTTCTGATGAGGGACATATTGCCGATTTAAAATCAACGCATTTTTTTGAAAATTTTATGTCATTGGACATACAAAGCACATATCTGAGTTTCTGGAGGCGCAAACTCATAGGTGTGTTTCTCCAAGACTAAGGAATAATATTTTTTCTATCGCAGTAATGGAAGGTTGTGGTTACGATGTGATATGTAGCAAAGGAAAGGTTCTCATTAGACACATCACCACGAGATAGATGAAACATATTGATGTGAAAGTCAAGAACCTATGTGCACTTGAGGTACAAGAAGCATGCAAAGCTTTGAGGACACAAAATTTTCGAGTCTTGGTGGTTGAGAGGGAGCATGAATTACCTTTCAACATGTAGGCCCAGAGAGTTGTGGAGAAGCCATACTTGGAGAAGAAGAGAGGAGACCAAGTGGAGGAATCCACTCAAGAAAAGACCTCTATTAGGGGGAAGTTTCAAGGGAAGTAGTGAAAAGGAGTGCATGCAGTCATACCTCCAGGTGAGATGGGGAAATGTGTAGCAATAGACCAAAGAGTGCATAAATTTGGGCAGGATCCATTGATATGTCTTGTCCCATTGATCATTACCATGCTATGAGATCCCACATTACAGTACCAGGATGGATCAGTGGCAGTTGATGTAGTAAAATGTCAAAGTGACAGATGTAAAGAGTAGAAACAATCAGATAATGGGGAGTGTAGAGAAGAGTTGGAAAAAATGTAGATGTCACCAATGCATAGTCAGCAGCAATGAAAATTTTTCAGTAGACATTGTAGTAGCTAGTACCAGTCATAGACTCTGGTGACAAATGTATGAAAATTAATTCAATTGGATTATTTTTAGTTTCACAAGTTGCAGGAGCATCAACACTAGAGATAAGTGTTACGTGGAGAAAATTCCAAAGGTACTGGATCGAGATAGATTTTAAGTACTTTCTTGTTGAAAGGGAGTGATGAAATTTGCAACAATAAATATTAAAAATGGCATGAAAGAGGCTTCTGATTTAATTTTCCCTTCATTTGTTTAGAATTAAATTGTAATTCCACATCACATGACATTTTGTATGAGTTAACTGAGCTAGGAAGGCTTATTTAGATCAGTCAATTCAAGTTAGGGATCAAACTGGAGACATGTAGAGTTCACACTAAGTTTTTAGGGGGTCTAGTTACAGTTGAATTTGAGTTGTAATTAATTAACTTAATTATTTGAGTTAAAATCAGTTTAACTAGTTCTAACTGAGGGAGGAACTAGTGAGAGGTCAAGTGAGTTAAATTTAATTTAATTCAAATGGAGTGATCAATCAGATAAATGATAATTCACCATAAATAGTTGTGGCATGTCAGTTCTGAGCAGGACCCAGTTGAGATTGGAGTTAAAGGGAAGTATAATATCATTAGTATAACCATAAATTTTAGAGATGGTTCATGGAGTTAGTGATAGAGCCTAGATGTATTGTACAACTATGTTTAGAATATTTCCTTTTGAATTAATATCTAATTGTTGCGAAACCAGCTCTAAAAAGAGAAGAAAATATATATCAATGCCTTAGAAATAAGCCACTTCGAGGGGGAAACCTCCATCGGGCCACAATGTAATCCTAGCTGACCTAAAAATAATAATGTAAGGGCACAATAATAACAATATAGGGTTTACAAGGGTACAAAAATAACAATAAGGGGGGCTACACTAACATAATAAGGGACTACACTATTAATGTAGGGACTTAACATGCCCCTCTCCTTCAAACAAGTGTTGTCCTCAACGCTTGATTATTTCTTGATGCTTTTGTATAAAATTGTCATCCTCCCATGTGGAATCTTCTACAAGAAAGTTCTTCCACTTGTTGAGATACTCTGAAATTTATCGTACTTTTCGATTTCTTGTTTCTGTGACTACTTCAGAATTCCTTCGATTTGATGTTGATCTTCCCGTTGTTTCATTAGATTTTCCACCAAAGTTAGTTATTCTTTGAGAGTTGGAGAACTTGTTGATGATGCTCGATGTGATATTCCACTAATTTATCATCCATATTAGCTATTATTTCATCCTTCAAACCATCCAACTTAGCCTCCATTTCTGCTTTTAAACCATCTATGTCATCTTTGGTTGCTCTTCGTAAGATAAAAATTTGTTGCACTTGGTACCATAATTTTGATATCTCATACTGCAATTCTTCCTCTTAATGCATCATAGTATAGCTTTTTGAGGGCTTAATGGGTATGGAATTATTTTTTGGAGGCATTTTAGAACCCAATACTGATAAAATTTCTAAAATATGCCCTTGGAATCACTTCAAACTGATTTTTTTTTTTTTACACAAGACTTTTGCAATTCGAAAAAAAATACACACCTTTTTCTTACTTTTGAGGACCTCGATATTGAAATTGAATTACCTTTATGATTTCAGACATTCAATATCTGAAATTTTTCATTGAGGTAGCCCTCTGAATTTTTTTTAAAATGCCACAGGTCTAACCTGATTTGGATTCTTAAAGACAATTTTTTTCCCAATACCCTACAATCACCTAATTATGGACTAGTTCAGTAGAGCGAACTTGTACGACTTGCCACATGTCATTGTTTCCTCCTTCGGCTTTGAAATTAATAGAAAAGAAACTAAATTCCGTGTACTTATAGAAAATTTTTGCAGAATTCCAACCCGATGCTGAGAGAGAGAGTTATGAATATTTTCCCATGATCACCTCTTTTAGATGAAATTCAGGAGCCTAAGAAAGACCTAACTTCCATAGAGTATATCTCCGAAAATATTTTGAACCAAGCTCTGACATTTTGCAAAGATGTTCCTTAGGATTTGGACATCGCGCTCTAAAAATTTTAGCTTCTGAACCTTTGTAGAAAAAAAGTTATAGAAAAAATTCCATGATGACCTATTTGGTGCAGTGAAACTCTAGAATCCAAAGCTCTAATACCAAATGTTGTGAAACCATCACCAAAAAGAAAATAAAATAGATATCAACGCCTTATAAATAAGCCACTTTGAGGGGAAAACCTCTAATGCATTACATGAATGAACAATTCTTGGATGATACAAATGACAAAACCTCCTTTCTAAATATAGGAGTCTGTGGGGCCACAATGTAATCCTAGTGGGGCCATAATGTAATCTTATCCGACCTAACAATAATAATTTAAGGGCACAATAATAACAATATAGAGTTTACATGGGTACAAAAATAACAATAAGGGGGGTTACACTAACATAATAAGGGACTACATTATTAATATAGGGACTTATCACTAATTCCGTAGGAAAATGTGCAAGTAAATAGGGATCCCTAAGGGAAATAAATTGATTAAGTTTTGAGCCAATATTGCCTAAGACATTTACAGATAGTGTAGAGGTTTATCAGGAAGAAAAATAACATTGTAATATTCTCATATTCTTTGTTTTATGTAATATTAAAATAGCGGGGTTTTTAGCTGAGGCTTCCCCACATAAATATTTATGTTCTGCGATTGAAATTATTTCTCTTCCTTGTTCATGTGATTATTCCACCACAATTTGTTTCCACAATTTTTAGAGTAGATTCAATACTTTTTTTAGTATATTACAAGATCAACCGAATCTTTTCGGATTTTCTACAATTGATTTAATAAAAAAGAAGAAGATCGATATGCATGTTTTATTCCCATTATAGTTATTTTTCTTTATGAACGAGTTAATATAATTTATTACACAATATATGTTTTTTGTTGTTTAGTTTAGTAATTTTACTATACAAATTATACTCAAAACGGTTTGGGTTTCTTGTAATCTATATTCTATTATTTCATAGTTAATACCATTGTTTTCTAGGGTATATAGGATCCAGATTTCTGTTAGGTTCTACCCTTTACCCAACATAGTGCTTAGGTATATTTGTATACAAAAGTGAGGAGTGGAATTACTTAGACCCCTGGTCTAAAAAAGGTGTCTAACCTGTCTCTACAAAACCTGTAAATAACAATATTGTTTTATAGACATGAACCTTCATATCAAGAAATATTTCTTTTATTTCTTGACTCAGAAAATTTACAGCTCATACAATGATAAAAACAAGATTCTTTGACATATTCTCGTATCATGGTCTAACTAAGAATTCAAAACCCATTACCTTAGATCACTTCTAATTGTAAAAGACTTCATTTAAATCTACAATCTACAACAACACTTTTGTTCTAAAATACAGTTAAAGAGATCATGGAAATATACAATCTAGAAGAGCAATTATGTTATGAAATACTAGCAGTATAGAGCACTTATCTTTCAAAGTTAGTCTGTCATGGAATTCACCAAGGAGAAATACCACTGCCCCCAACCAATGAGATTGGCCATTTGATCTAAAAGGATTGTATTACTTTGTTGTGCTAAGTGTCTTTTCAGTGATAAAACATGTGCATATTTGTCTCCATAGTTTTCTTAAGTATTGAGAATTTTAACGATGAAATATAGATGATTTTGTGAATTAGAAGCATGAAAATAAGAGAAAATAACATTGAAAAACAGTGTATAACATAGAAATGAAACCACACATAAAATTTACACAACAAGAGGTGAAGCAGTTCACCCCTCCTGGGCTACATCTGCTAGTCAAACTCCCAATGGCATGTCCATCTTTAATTATGATAAAAATTTTGCAAATACATGTGTTTATAGGCCTATGATAGCTTTTTTCTCTGCACCAATGGCTTCAGAATGCTCCCATTAGTCTAGATAGACTCTTCATTCACCCCATTTAGGCAAACATTGACCCTCCAAGTCACTTTGCCAATAAATCCTAGAAAACCTCCACTAATTGTGGATAAATCCACCTAATTGCAGCTAAAAATGGACAAACCACAAATAATAGTGGTGTGCTATCTTATTACCAGTATAAACCATAAAAGTTAATGTTAAGGGGGTGCGCTACATGCCAACGCACAAAATCTCGCAGTTGAATTAAACTTTCGAGTAGAACCCTAGGTTGAAACTGTGGTTACAATTGTGTTAGAACCCGCGTTAACGGAACCCTCAAAACTAATTGTGTGGGGTGGTGGCATAAACTCTACCATGTGATAGATATGATGGTTGTGATAAATTTTGGAGTTATGAAATGGTTTATGTTGGTATTTAATGTTTGAAGTCATGGCTTCATTGCAATGTGACCATATCACTTGGACCGCTGGCGGACCCAAGCCCCAACATGATTTTCATTAAACGTAAAATATTACTTGAGACCCTTACAAGTTAAGATCTAAGACATACTGCAGATGATTGTGGTGGGTGGTTGCTCCACGGGAGGTTGCGGGTTCAAGCCTGGTGGCCTCCATAAAACTTTATTACACTATTCAGGGGACACGTGGAATCCTCAAGGTTTGCCACATGTCACCCTCCAATTTGCCACAAAAACAAAATGTACATCCCATCCAATGAATACCACAGTGCCAATTTTCATTCTCTAACTGGCTTTGAGAAAAGGAATATTCTTTAGGATATTCCTTTTTGGTGAATGTGTACCCTGCATGCTGACTCGGCATCCCAGTCAACCCTGTTGCAAAATTTAGTTGTTTGGGAAATTGATCAAAATGAAATATTTCCCTCACACAACATCAATATTTCAAACTGTTCACGACACCGGAATCAGGAAGACGAGATCTACTCGGCCACTCTGGTTCGGCTCTCTTTCGAACACTTTGAAATTTCAGTAGAATTTATGAACTCCTGATCACCATTACATCCAAATATCCCCCTGAAAGTTTCCAAACACTCACCTAACAAGGTCCTGAAGGGCATCAAGACTGTATAATTCCAACTCAAGAACTCGTAAAATCACAATTTTGTCTCAAGGATTCCACTAGCTCCAACAAGCTCAATAATACCCCAAGTAGAAGTATCATGTCGTCCCTTAAGATCATTATGTTGTAGATCCACAGGGTTACAATTTTTTTCTCCTCCCTTAGACCCCCTACAAGTATGTACCAAGTCTTCAAGGTTTCCTCAGGTTTTCTCCCATATCCCATCATGGCTTCCTTGTCCCAAATGAGATTATTTATCTCTAGGTGAGGAATAATTGTCTTCTAACTATATGGTGAGTGAAAAAAAATCATTTAATGTATTTTCTTGTGAATTCCAAGACTTTTCATAACCTTTTAAAATAAATCAATAAAACTTTATAAACATTAATGTTTTCCACTAGGATTTTCACTTAGCCCAAAATTTACCAAGTTTTTGTAGTAAGAGTAATTTAAATATTTAATTCCCACTGAGGGGTGTTACACAAGATAAATATTCATATATAGAGGGCCAGTTAATAACTTTCCCAAATGTAAAAAAATACAATTATTTATAGTCAAGAAAGTAACTTGAAGGGACTTTATGTTTTTTCTTTATTTTGTCAGTAAAAAAATCTCATTATGTTACCATTACATTAGTGTTCATTATTTCTACAGAAAAATTGAACATCTAAGCCTTGGGAGCGAATAGGAGCATATTTCAACAAAGAAAAAATCTTGGAGAATTTCCAAGACAGTCATTATCTGTGGAAAGTTTCGGCACAAAAGTGAAAAAAAGACAATATTCAGAGAATTGCATCATCGAGGAGGATTGGGAGGGAACACATGAGGTGTTGTGAATAGTGTTTCTCATTCATGTATATGATATTGAGTACAGAGCCCATTCAATATATAATATTCAGTACAAAGCCCAGAGGTGGTCATTGGTGCGCCTGATTTGACGTCGAAGACTTTCCAGAGCGTCAAATGTCTCATTCTACATGTGTTGGAGGTCATTGATATAAGATACAAGTTCATTGCTATTTTTTGTATTGCTCGTCTCTTAGTGTGTCAATATTGATCTAGATGTGCAGAAATTGGGCTAAAATTGACTCTAGAGTGGCCAGGCCTTCCACTTGGCTTGGAGAGCAAGCTAGGGACACCACCATGGCTAGCATGGATTTTTCTCTCACTAAATGTTGGCTCTCGATTGACGTGAAGCCTGATCTTGAGCTCAGCTCCTTAGGTGGCCACCTGTCCTCCATGTGGCGACTAATTCCTCCTCCTTGTACTCGACCCCTTTGTCGAGGCATGCAACCAGAACCACCTCCTCAATTATGTATGTCTCTAGGACTAAATAACCTGAGAGTGCAATAACCCAACCTGAAATTGAAATTAACTTTCGAAATTATAATAATTCTTCCCAGATTCATGTCATCTGAAAATTCAAGGTGTTTGGGGTAGGCCTATGCCCCAAAGACCTTCACGTAATACCCCAGTCAATTTCTCCATAGGAGGGAAATACCCACATTGTAGTGTCCACCAAGAAACTCACCAACCTAATCCAAATGCACTTGGTGCGCCTGCCTGCAAACTTCAAAGCCCTCGTTGAATCTATTGACCCATCGTAAAACCAAACATCCAAATTACAGATTTTATCGCTCACCATGCACAAACCATACCCTAGACCAAATTAAACATCACTCCCCATAGATGATTCGACCCCATGATCCCATGGCAAAGCCCAAAATTAGTACCAGCTCCTCCCACACCCATGGTTTAATACCCCACCGTGTGTTGAAGCCCAAGCTACAAATTAAGCATGGACACAAATGTAGAAGGTGATATTGTCCAACACCCCCTCACCATCTACCAAGAACCACAGATAGCCCAACACCTGCATATCAGCCTGGTTATTATGTTTGTCTGAGGAGGAGGGTTTATGCTCCAATGGCCCATAAAGAAAAGAGTTCAATTAACCATTTACTCCAAGCATACGGCGCATGGATTCCCTCTGGGCTCCACGATATGGTATCTCTCTAACTATCCTACCGAAATAACACCCCCATCAGGGATGAAAAGAGTTAATGTTCACACGCACACACATATAATAAATATATATTCAAATGTGCTAAATATCCATATACTTATTGGGCCCTACATTATGCAACCTCTTATGAGGGAGATCTATCATTCTCTCCATGGTTGAACTGGAGTTAATGATTTTCCTTTTTGAAATTAAAATAAAATATTCACTAAATAAATAACCAATGTTATCTAGAATAAAAAACAAAGATAAATACATATATTTGGATAATTTCAATTAAGAGCGTTATAAAAATCAATAATGTCACTCTAATTTTACTTGCTTAATTCATTGATTGAAATTACAACCCAAATGTGTATTTCCTTTTGATATCTATAATATATAACATATGTTTATATCAAATTTATATAAATATAAATTAGTTCAAAATTTAACTTTAAAAAAACATGTAATACTTCTATTTTTCAAAAAATATTTCAAACTTCCCCGATGGGGGTGATGAACACTGAGGTCTATTAGATGCATGTACCATGAACAATAATATTTGGTGGATGGTAAAAATCACAATTACCCTATCCTCCAATTACATATGGTTTGTAACGGTGAACCTAACAATTTTGCATGCGATGTTTCATTTTGTATCTTCAGGATTGAGAGCTGGACAATGACGTAGGTTTATGGTGCCATACGGGTTCCAATATTTATGTTATGTTTTGGTATTTTAATGGATTTTTGTTTGTTTCTTGAGCTATGGGAGTATGACGGGTTTATCTAGCCATTGGCTAGTCTGGGAATCATAGATATTTTGTCGCCGCCGTCTCCTCCACCAAGTCTCATGACATTAGAGCCCCCTCTTTTGTTGCTTTTTAGCTCTCTTCCTAGATGTTAGTTGTGCTAGGGAGGGTGTCTGAGTATCCTATCAGCTGATTAATTCTTGGTTCCTCCTATATTTTTCGGTTTTAAGAGAATTATTGAGACCCATTGATGGGTGAGAAGAAATTGGATTTGGTGGTGGAAAAATTGTCTGAAGGCGTCTCTCATGACTGGTTATCAACTTGGGTTCATACCTCGTATGTTTGTGTTTGGGTATCAAGTCTTTCTATCTATGAATTTTTTTTTAGGTCCCTCCTCTGTAAGAGATGATGACAAGGTCTCAGTCTGGTTGGTGTTTTTCTTATATGTGGTTTCACCTGCAATTCATGATGTTGAGAGAGAAGGTTTCCAAATCCAAGAATTAGGATTCTGATGAATAATTCGAAGTTTCGTGCCGCTCTGTTGTGGTTCATAGTGCATCAGAAGGTGATTTCGTTCACTATTTATCTTGTCTTAAATATGTATCCCTGGTCCCTCACCATGTGACCCATGTCATGTAATTCCCTCTCCTAACCCCAACAAAGGCATGCTTCGACTAGCCAGAGCGGGTGCAGTAATGGGTTGAAGGTGGCGATGGTAGTCCAGGTTCCTGAACATCCATCGTGACACATTTGAACTATGCATTTTATGATCTGGGAGATGCTAGGGTCTTGTGGTGGCAAGGCTCGTGCGAGAGTAGTAAAATTTAGTCTTGTAGCTTGGAATGGAAGTAGGGTAGTGCAGCGCATGGGGTAGGAGTAGGTGTGCGGGGTCAGAATCGTTGGTTGCTCCATGCAGGGGTTTTTGGAAGGAAGCACTACTCCAAGGCATGTCGTGACATGTTTCGGCCTATTCTGGATCTTTCGGAAGCTTACAATAAGGCCATGAGGGAAGAAATATTTTTTTTTATTGCCATCCTCAACCAACTGCTTTACCTTAAATTCCATGTTAGAGAAAGGATTATGGTGGTTTGATTTGGGAAAATATGTTATCTAAAAAGGTCGAAAAGATGGAAACATGTATGGATCACTTCAAGCAACATTTTCAATATACTTATCGTCCCTGTTTCGGAGAATGTTACCCTAAAGGTCTTGTGTTCATAAACCTTCATAGATCAGGGGCATGTCATTACTAGAAGGAATCACTTACCAAACTTCTATGCTCTAAACTAGAAACTACATGTTGCAGACGTTAACTAGATATCCTTCGGTTGTAGTAGATCCCGCGGGGTGCAAACCCCCTGCAACTCTTTTTGCTCCGAAATATGTAAACCAACAAAGAACAAGCACAAAATCCTAGTTGTACAACATCTATATGTTCTATATGTTAGTGAAAAGCATGCATAATGTCATCAAAATAGTATTAACTAAAAAATTTAAGATCATTATACATGTATGAAAGATTATTGACATGTTAACATCAGGAACAAGATGGAACTTCTGTTATTAATGACACGTACAGTAAAAAAATGTGGAGGGATCACATGGAATCTACCACGACCTTCGAGCATACCGTCGTCTGGATCCGTCCAACCCTAGCCTCTCAAGATTTATTCCAAGAATAGTGCACAATGGATGTCACATAGGGTGAGTGAGCATATCAAGGAAACAAGGGTTTCCTGAAAATAACTGGGAAGTGAAAGAGGCACAGGGAATATATCAGACTTGGATAGGGCTCCAACATGGTATAATATATATATTTCTCTCTCTCTTCCTCCCTTAATCCATTCCCTTGAGGGGATTTTATACTCCCTCAAACTAGTTTTTGCAGTTGGGAACAATTAGGTTGCGGGATGGGGTAGTTAAGTTATAGGAACAACCGGAAACCCCACCTCTAAAATAGGGAAATTATATATTTTTTAATGTTTAAAAAGGCATACGTGTTTCTCTATGTATGGACTCACGTGTATACATGGAAAAGTCTGGGAAGTGTCGCATATGGGTTTTAAGAAATTTTTTTCTAAGAAATATGTCCATGTCTTGTAGAAGTTTTATAACCCAACCCCATTTTTTAGTTTCTCCTTATTCCTCCCATATAGTTAAATTCCCATTCCCATAGTCATACATTAACAAGATGGAAAAATAATTATTTTCTGAGAGCACAAATTCTGGAAATTTTACAATGCTGAAATGAAGAAATAAAAACCAGAAAAATAAATCAGCCACACAGAATTTTGACAGGTTGATTTCTGGTCAATGTGACCCTAGAAAAACCCCCTACAACTCTTGGGGAAAACCAGTTTGAAAGCTTCTTCTTATTTTTGGAAAATGATTTTACAGAGAAAGGAAATATACAGAAAAATTCTAGCAAAAAATGTACATACTTATCTCATTTTTTGTGATTGCCTCTACCTCGAAAAATGTGCCAAATCAAAAAAATAGTAAAAACAAAAATTTTACAGCAAGAGATAACAACATTAAATGTTGTACGTCCTCCTCAAAAACTGTGTCAAAAATTTCGTACTGTTGTACAGACTGTATGGAAATTACAACATCTTCTTTCAGCCTCGAAAACCATGCCAACTCAGCCTTGGAATGCGTGCTACACACTACTACTACTCCTCCTCGAAATTTGTGAATCTTAGCTGTTGTACAGACCTCAAAAAATGTGCCCACTGCAACTGTACGAAAATCTTCCTCGAAAACTGTGACGATTTATTGTTGTATGGACTGCTGCCTTGAGATGCGTGTAGCCTCTCCTTGCTGTATGGATTTGTTGAACTACTCCTCTCCTCTTTCTCAAAACCACAAAATTTCTCCAGCTCTCTTCTCCTCCTCTCAATTTGCTCATGAAAGAATGAATGACCTTTTCCCTCCTTTTCCTCCTTTAACCTAACCATCAATGACTTTTTGGGAATCCCAAAATCCAATGGCTGAGATAGTTTTAGATCTAGGGCTGAGATTAAATGCTCATTTAAATCTCACTTTCTATTTCTTAATTCACCCCACTTTAATAAAGACCCACTTAGTCATTTATTTCCAAAGACACTTTTCCTTTCCAATTTCACATTGACTTTATTAAAGTCACTTTAAAATTAGACTTTCGTAACTTTATCACTTAAAGTAACTTTTAAATTAGATTTGAATTTATAACCTTATAAAGTCACTTTAGGAGAAAAATTAAATTCTTCTGCACACTTTTCCCTAGGACAAAGATCAAAGCCTTAGGGAACCACCTGTCCTCCGGTAACCAAATTTCAACACTCCCTCTTACCGAGGAAGGTGTTCCTCAACACACCCATCTTGTCTCTGAATTAGACACGCTTGCCCCGTGGTAAGGCTTTGGTAAGAATATCTGCAACCTCCTCATCAATGGAAATTTACTCAAGCTTCACAGCTCCCTTCTGAACATATTCTCTAATGAAGTGATATTTGATGCCAATATTCTTTGACCTGTCATGAAATACTGGATTCTATGTGAGTTTAATGCAACTCTGATTATCACAGTAAATCACTGAAGGTCTCAACGACTGACCAAATAAGCCAAACAACATCTTGTGAAGCCAAATGGCCTCACAACTAGTTATAATGGCTTCCATGTACTCTGTTTCCGCTAAACGCAATGCTACTAACTCTTTCTTCCAGCTGAACCACGACACCACTACTGAACCCAACCCAGAATAACACCCTGAAGTGCTCTTCCTATTAGAAGCACAACTTGCCCAATTATAATTAGTGTAACCTGCCAATATCACTCCATCACCCTACCTATAATCTAGACGATAATCCACTGTCCCCTGCAGGTACCGCAAAATGTGTTTTGTAGCAACCCAGTGCACCATCCTGGGCTCACACATGAACTGGCTCATCATGTTGGCTGCAAAACATATATTTGGTCTGGTGTTGACCAAATACATCAAGGAAAAAACCAGCTGTCTATACAATGTGGAGTCCACCAACTCGGAATCTGAAGTGTGAAGCTTCTTTCAGTTGGTAATCATCGGTGTCGACATGGATCTACAATCCTCCGTGTGGAATATGCTAAGGATGTCCAAAATATACTTCCCTTGCCCCAGGAAGAAATTTCCCTCCTCCTACCACGCCTCCAAACCCAAAAAGTAATGCATCAAGCCAATGTCCTTCATCTCAAACTCCGACACAAGATCTCTCTTGTAGTGCTCTATGAGTCTATCTGCACCCGTAATGACCAATTCATCCACATACAACACCAGAATGAGAGGCTTCTCACCTATCACAATGAAGTATAGGTTCGGATCTGCATCACTCTTTGTGAAACCCATCTCCTTCAAGTATGTATCTATCCTGGAGTACCAAACTCTGGGAGCTTGCTTTAGGCCATAAAGGGCCTTTCTTAGTCTGAACACATGGGACTCCTTCCCATGCACCTCAAAGCCCTGTGGCTGCTCAATGTACACCTTCTCCTATATGAATCCATTGAGAAATACGGTCTTCACATCCATCTGGTGGATCTTCCATCCCATCTCTACTTTTATTGATATGATGGAGCGAATCAAAGTATATCGGGCCATGGGAGCGAAGGTCTCCTCATAATAAACTCCCTCTACCTGGGAGAACCCTCTAGCCACAAACCTTGCTTTGAATTTCTCAATGTTTCCATTTGCAGCATGCTTTACCTTGTAAATCCATCTGGAAGTAACCACGGATTTACCCTCAGGCCTCGGTACCACCTCCCAAACATCAGTCTTCATGATAGAAGAATACTCCTCCTACATGGCCTCTATCCAGACCTACTGGCTAGCTTCCTCCTCATAGCTAGAAGGCTCAAAGTAAATGATGTTGGCAACCATTGCCATATAGCTACAAAACCTATCAGGTGGTCTTCTCTCTCCGACTGACCTCTTAGGCCCAGCATCAAATGTGGCCTCTCTCAAGGTATCTTGAAGCCACTTGGATTTCCTCTTCCCTGAGCACACTTCTCCCACTGGAGAATGAAACTCCCCCTCCTCATCAGGGGCATGAACTCATGATTTTCTATCTGTTTTCCTCCTACCTGAACCTAAACTTGTAGACACTAAAGTACCGTGTGAACTGTCCATCAATGGACTCCCTAGTGAACTGCTCTTCATGTTGCCTGAAGCACCACTCCTCTGACTCTGTGAGCCACTTCTCACTGATGGACCTGACACCATAATTGATGTACCTCTAGATCCTCCTAATCCCTTCCCATTGGATCCCTGCGACTGACTCAGCTACTTCTGAGGGTCTGGCCAATCCAGATACTCTAACTCCCGTGACCTCCTGAAAGCCCTGTCCCCCTCGAACTTCACATTCCACCTGACAAAAACTCTCCTCTATGCGGGAATATAAATCTGAAAGGCTTTCGAGGTCTCACTGTAACCCACAAAGATACCCTTCCCTGCCGTGGGCTCTAGTTTGGTCCTCTTCTCCTTGGGTATGTAGTTGTATGCAATACACCCAAAGATACGAAGATGACCAACATCAGGTTTCTTCCCAGAAAAAGTCTCCTCTGGAGTCACATGTCCCAAGGCATCATGTGGACTCCTGTTTTGCAAATATACAGCAGTGTTGCAGGCCTCTGCCCAAAAAAACAATGGTAACCCCTAATCATGTAGCATGGCTTTGGCAGTCGCTCCGATGGATTTGTTCTTCCTCTCCGCAACCCCGTTCTACTGGGGGTTGTAAGGAACTGTGAAATCCCTCTTAATGCCCGCCTCCGCACAATAATCAACAAAATCACCAAGTGTGTACTCCCCTCCATTTTTCGACCTCAGGGACTTGATCTTTCGACCTGTCTGAGTCTCCACAAGAGCTTTGAACTCCTGAAACCACTTGAAGACCTCACCCTTGGTTTTCAAGAAATAAATGCAAGTCCTCCTAGAGTGATCATCAATGAATAAAGAAAAATACTCATATCCACTCAAGGAAACATCGGACATCTGACTGCTCACATCAGAAGGAATCAAATCAAGTATCCGAGTCGCTCTCCTGTCACTACTGGGAAAAGGGGATTTGGAAAGCTTGCCCATAGCACATCCTCTGCATGTATCAAAGTGATCAGTATTGAAATCTGGCACACCTGTAGTGATCTCCCGCAATGTCCTCAAGGCTCCATGATACATGCGCCCCATCCTACAGTGCCAAATCTCACGCAGCTCTGAACTGTTAGCTCCACTACAAGTACAACTGCTCAATGCCAAAAGGGGCTGAAATGCAAACTTGTACACCTTTGCATGGCATACACCAATCACTCTAGTTGATTTAGCTTGAGCGCCCTTGGGATATATCAGCACATGTCCTCTTCTAAACAATATCTCATGCCCTCTGTCCTCCAATGCTGAGACAGATATGAGGTTGTTCCTCATCCCTGGCACATATTGAACATCTGACACCTTCAAGGTAGGTTTGGATTCCCTGTTAAATGTCAATTTCCCCACACCGACTGCTCTAACAATGCTGTAGCCTATGAGTACTACCTCTATATCAATTCCACTCTCTAAAAGCTCTAAGAAGTACTCACAGACTCTTGTCGTATGACGTGAAGCCCCACTGTCAACATACGAGATACCTGAAGATGCTTCGCTAGTGGAGGGAAATGCACACTCCCTCTCAACCTCCATGGTAGGTGATCCTGCACTAGTGGACTCACAATCAATGAACCCAAAATATCTGTCAAAGCTATCCGTAAAGTCCTCTATCTCTACTGATGCTGCCATGCTCTGGTTCTCCCCCTTCTTCTTCTTCTCCAGAAACACAACTGCATAGTGTCCCATCTTCTGACAATTCCAACACTTCACCTTGGAATAGTCCTTCTACATGTTCCCCTATTTACATTTACCTTTGAATTTTCCCCCACCATTACTTGTAGAAGCTTGGTTCTTTCCCTTCCCTTTCTTGCCTCCTACCAACAGTGCTACACCCTCATCGTGCTTAACTGGTTTGGCTACCACAAGCTGGGTCTTTCTTATTTTTGTCTGTATGAAATCATCCCAGAACCTCTCCCAAGTGGGAATAGTCTCACGTGCACAAACCCCATCAGCAAAGTTCAACCATGAACTGGGAAGGCCATTCATTGCAATCCACACCAACTCAGTGGGTGGAATGACCTCACCTATTGCTGCGAATGCATCTCTCGCATTAGTAATATTTGTGAGATATCCAGCTACACTATCAGTCTTACCCATCTTAATGGTATTCAACTTCTCCCTTAGGACCATTTTTCTGTTCTCATTGGTACTCTGGTAGAGATTGGTCAATGCTGCTCACATCTCATGAGCATATCTCTTTCCTCTTAGATGAGGAATGCAATGGTCTTTGATTCCATCTGGAATCAGTCTCTTACCCTTGTTATTATTTTTATTAAAGACTACCGACTAAACAGCATCAGTAGGCACATTAACAAGGTGTTGTGTGGTATGCACCATGATATCCCAGACTTCTCCCTCCTCAAGGATGCTCTGCATTCTCTCCTTCCAAACATTGTAGTTACTATGCCCATCCAACCTACCATCCACCCTCAAGCCCAAAGACATGCTTGTTGTCCTAATAAACTGAAAATAACACTCTTGTAGTAAAGGTAATGATTTCTGTGTGAAAAAATTAGCTTGTTGTAATTTCTGAGTGAAAAAATCACCTTGCTATAATTTTTCCTTCTTGCTGTCCCAAACCGCCTTTTTCAGCAAAATACCTCTAATACCATGTAGAAATTTTATAGCCTAACCCCGGTTCTCAGTTTCTCATTATTTCTCCCATAGAGTTAATTGCCCATTCCCATAGCCATACATTAGCAAGCTGGAGAAATAATTATTTTCTGAAAACACAAATTCTGGAAATTTCACAATTCTGAAATGCAAAAATAAAAACCAGAAAAATAAATTAGCCACACAGAATTTTAACACGGTGATTTTTAGTCAATGTGACCCTGGAGAAACCCGCTACAACTCTTGGGGGAAACCAGTTCGAAAGCTTCTTATTATTTCTGGAAAATGCTTTTATAGAGAAAGAAAATATACAAAAAAATTCCAGCAAACAATGTACAGACTTATCTCATTTTTCGTGCTTGCCTCCACCTTGAAAAATGTGCTAAATCAGCAAAATAGTAAAAACGGAAATTTGATAGCAAGAGATAATAGCATTAAATGATGTACGTCCTCCTCAAAAAATATGCCAAAAATTCCGTATTGTTGTATGGACTGTATGGAAATTACAACAGCTTCTTTCAGCCTCCAAAACCGTGCCAACTCAGCCTCAGAATGCGTGATGCACACTGTTGCTCCTCCTCCTCAAAATATGTGCCTCTTAGCAGCTGTAAGGACCTCGAAAAACATGCCAACTACTGTTGTATGAAAATTTTCCTCGAAAACTGTGCTGATTTATTGTTGTACGGACTATTGCCTTAAAATGCGTGCAACCTCTCCTTGTTGTATAGATTTGCTGAATTGCTCCTCTCATCTCTCTCAAAACAAGAAAATTTCTGCAGATCTCTTCTCCTCCTCTCAATCTGTTCATGAAAGAATGAATAACCTTTTCCCTCCTTTTCCTCCTTTAACCTAACCCTAAGTGACTTTTGGGGAATCCCTAAATCTAATGACTAAGATAGCTTTAGATCTAGGGCTGAGATTAAATGCTCATTTAAATCTCACTTTTTATTTTTTAATTCACCCCACTTTAATAAAGACCCACTTTGTCATTTATTTCCAAAGCCACTTTTCCTTTCTAACTTCACATTGACTTTATTAAAGTCACTTTAAAATTAGACTTTAGTAACTTTATCACTTAAAGTCACTTTTAAATTAGATTTGACTTTATAAATTTATAAAGTCACTTTCGGAGAAAAAATATATTCTTTTGGACACTTTTCCCTAGGCCAATGATCAAAGCCTTAGGGAAGCACCTGTCCTCCGGTAACCAAATTTCAACATGTCTGAAGGGAAGGGTTTCCCAAGGCCAATGTATAAGTCATCAAGTATATGCTAGTGATAAATTATGCTATAACATATGCCCCCTAATATATGAGGTCAGAAGGGGTACATGATGGCCGAAATGTATTATGTGCATAGAAATAACCTTGCGAGGACTAGAGAGGACTTCACCAGATTTTAGCCTGCCAAAAAAGCAGTGAGAGAGATTGGAAATATAGCTTATGTCTGAGGTGGGCATACCCATGCTTAGTGAACGAAAAGAATTTCCGCATTTGAATTATAGAGCGGATCCAATATGTGTACAAGTATAGCTGAAATGTAGAGTACATAGTGAATCATCTGATAAGTGCCCGGAAGTACAAGTCAAAATCATGTCCAAGTATCACTTATAGAAGACCGATCAATGATGTTGTAAAAGATATCTAATCACAAAAAGTCACAACTAAATCTCCAAGTACCAAATCATAAGTGGTGGAACAAATAGTACAACACGCAACTCGGGAGCCAACATATAAGATGTTGCTGCAATGAAACTGCAACATACAAGGGTGGATGGTATCACTGGCAGAAACCTGAAGGAGCTATCAAAGTGAACCAAATCATTTTGATGCAATCCTGAGGTCTTCACCAATCACCATGGAAAAATTATACACAATGGGAATAAATGAGCTAAAGTTGACCATGTGAGAAATCATTTGATTACCGTTCATTGATGTATATTGTTAAAAAATGCGAGACAACCCACCGATAATGATAATGAGTGTCAAGGTGCCCCAGTACAATATATCAAGTGCGAATGAATGATTTGAAGTCTAACACTTGAAAGAGCCTATCAATCAGGAGGTAATGATGTATCCTCACTATTGATAGTGAAGAGTCTGCCACTGAGGACTACAAACCCTAAGGTACTGAAAAAACGACTCTAGATCTTATTCCCAGAGCAATGAGTCAAAGTCGATGGGAAATGATAAGATGGAAGGAAGGCATTAAGGCATCACACATCAGTCAAGCGCGAGTGTAACCTGTAGGCCAAGATTTGGAAGTAATCGGATGAAGTAAAGTGAAGTAACCAACTCGAAGTATGTTTTTGGCATGCACAAGATGAAGCTAGCGCACGATAGAAACCATCTGAACTAACCAATAATGAAACTTGACAAAGAGGCAAGATATCCACCGATAGGGTCAAATGGAAATCAAGCTAGTTCATGAATCCCAGGTGTGATAATGGAAGCTGAAGTCGAACATAAGGGAAACCACTCAGTCAAAGACCCATGATGATGATCAAATGCTGAGCACAAGGTCACCTATCAATGATGTAAATAGGGCCATCATGTGGCTCTAGGTTTACTCTCATAATAATATGTTGTAGTTGATAAGAGAGAAACCTCCCAACAAGAAGACAGTGTAGACCTTCTCAAACCAACATAAGCAAAGGACCAAAAGCCTGATGTGATAGAACAAGATAATGACAAGACCAAAAAGGCCAAGTGAAAAATGAGTCAAGAGACACCGCAAAAAGGCTAACTCGGGTTAACTTCCCTTGAACAAAATCATGACTCATGTTGAATTATGGTAGCAAATGATAACTGTGTATAATTTTTTCATGTAGGAGGCATAAACAAGCCCTCCATATGATTGGAAGAGATAACCAACCGAGGGAGAACTGAATCATGAAACAAGGTTATGGCTTCTCCGAAGTCAAAAACTAAAACCATCCCAAATGGAGAAAAGACTTGGATTTTTTGTGCTTTGTTCAAGGGCGACACAACTGACACTATAGCTACCATCAAGTATGAAAGTAATATCCTATTCCTGCTCCTTTTTAACATATTTTTTTTTTCATATTCAAAGCATAAAAAATAATAAAATAATTCTATAGTACAATGGATAGAACGAGTTTCGTGGAATATATGCACTAGTTCCTAGGATAGGAACAATCCTATGCTCAATGCAAGGTGGCAAAAACTGATAAGTGACACTCAAAGGAATGTTTCATCCATGGGTAAAGGTATCAAGTTGAAGAAACTAAGTGATTGCATGGTTAACTTGTACAGAGAGACATGGTCAAAAGATGGCTTTACATGAGTCCAAATGAAGTCGGCTAAAGGCCAAGATAAACAAGTAGTCAATATGCAATGCAAAAATAAAACTCGACAACATAAGGGATCCTCTAGGGTAAACGACGAGAAAAATGATAGCGAAGAAGGAGAAGAATGAATCTTAAATTCATAATACATGGTAAGACTAAAGAGTACTCACAAGCCTACATAAATTGTATCATGGGCGACAAATGCTAGCGAGAGACTAAATAGGAAGCCCATGTAAAGGAAGGCTCTATCACCAAGTCATGATTAACAAATCGGCGAGTGGAATGGGTTAAGTACTCATGACATGATGGGATCGACCCTATGGAAAGTGATTAGAATGGAGGCTAGTATGCAAAGATGAAACGAAAAGTGAATTCCCTACCTATATGCCAGTTCAAAATCAAATACCTGCCATGACAAGTCAGCGGTCATGAATCCGAAGGAAAACTAGGACAATCTTGAATTCAGAAAAATGTGCCCGAAAAATATCTTGCCCAACACTTCCAAGCCAAACGGTTATATAGCCTTAGTCAAATTCAAAAAATAGCACAAGTAAAATTTGTAAAAAAAATTCAAATTCTAGGCATAAATACACAATTTGACTCACATTTTGATCATTTTCACATTGCAGAAGTAGAGAAAGAGATTTGGGGCAAAAATTCCTTTTCTCAAATATGGAGCAATCTTCCATCAAATCACGTCAAATCAGTCTAGTAAGATCTAAACCCATATTATTCATTAATTTCATTCCTATTTGAAGAGAAATTTTTGAATTTTTGCCGTGGAAAAGATATTTTTTGTTGAAACCCTCTACGCATACGTGGGTTCATGTGGACGAACCTACCTGCATATGATATGCAACTGTGTACAAATGAGGTCGCATATGTGCAGAGCGAAAAATTAAAATTTGTATCTAATCAGTGATTTAATGATTTTTTCCAAGATGTCCATCATATGGAGAGAGTGTGAGCATAGTGCAATTGACAATGAAGTGATGGAGGATCAAACTTGCTTAGATATTCTCTAGAATTGCGGATTGCTCAAATTTTTCAAACTGCCCAATATGAAAATCAATTTTCATTTTCTTCAATTGTTGGTTGATCATTGTGAGCCAGAAGACTATTGTTTCATAATTGATAAGATGCCACTACGCATAGAAGTGGGAGATATATATTCATTACTGGACTCCACCAAAGGGGAGACCCAGTAGACTTTCACGGAAAGCCTATTGGAGGGCTTACCGTAGAGGATTATGTCCAAGTCTATTGCGTAGAATATGCACAAAATATAGGAACACAGATTCCTATCAGAGATATGAAGGATTTATATATGAAGATCCTTCTCTTTAACATTGGAAAAGTGGTAGGATCAGCTTCTCTGCATTAGGCTTCATGCACACAAATGAGCATAGCAGTGGAATGTCTGATTCATCTCTTTGACTAGTGCACAGCTTTACTGAGCAATATGAAAAAACAATTGAGTTCAATCTAAAAACAAAAGACTAAACACTTTGGGTATGGCACAATCTTGCTGAAATTTGTCTTTGAGAGGGTCCCAGGGCTTCGACCCAAGGTCATCTAATATATTAACAACCCTAGAGATCCAAGAATAGCATCATGGGTAGATCTGATGAAGATATTATGGGGAAGTGAAGTTCCCTGGACCACTTGGGATGATGAGTTCCTCCAATTGTGGGAAGAACAAGTCATTGTAGTGGAAGATTATCCCTATGCTAGGATGGACTTTTGTGAAAATCTAGATCTAGTCCTGCCACTCGGCGCAACATGGGAGGCAATTGGTGAGATTGCATTTTTTATTTTTTATTATGTGATTTTTTATTTTTTTCAAAGTATGAAAATGAATTTTTTATTTTGATTGGACTAGATGACTTACAAAATTTTGATTACCATGATGAAGACATGGGACTAGTCAGGCCAGAGGGGTACCCAAGGAAGAAGCGCTACAGAGGTGAGGCGGATGCTAAAGACCCTAGTAGGACACTCCATGCAGTACACAGGAACATGGACAGCTTGACTCTCCAAGTGCCTATGGCTGTTATCGAGGACCTACTGGAGGCTATCCAGAGATGGGTGGTAGGAGTACCACGAGACTCGGTGTGGTTATTCCGCTGTGTAGCAACTCCCATTGTGTTCTATAGGAACTCAAATTTTAGGTAGGGACCTCAGGAGTAGATTATATATATGATTGGATGATTGTAACATTTTTTGATGATAGACATGATCAGGCAGAAGCCCTAATTTTGTAGGACATGATGGTCTAGATTTTGTATATTTTTGAACACTCTAATATATATATATATATATATATATATATATATATATATATATATAGCGATTTATATGATGTGATGACTCAAATGTATGATAATAAATTATTTATTTGATATACTTTTAAAGTATTGAATTATTAATATGCCAATCAATTGATTCATTAGCCAATAATTCTACCATCCAATTGTCAGCTCGAGGAATATGAATGAATGTCATAAATTAAAATGATCGTTGTAACAAATGTACCCTAAAAATTTTTTATATAAAAATTGGTTTCGAACACGATATATGTTGTTCAACTACGAAACCATCATTTGTGAATCCAAGAAAACTACTAACGAATCAACACGCAAAGATATTCCCTTCGAAATCGGGTTGACCACTGGAGTGTATTCTACTACGTTATTCGAAGTAGGACCAATGTAGACACCTATTGAAACTAACAACTGACCAAATGGATAATGGAGTACCCAATCTACGGAATCCAAGTTCCGGGTATGTCTACTGGCACCATCGGCGAAACCAAAGTGACTCATGTCATCCAATATTACCTGCCAAAGCAGATCAAATTCATAAAAATCACACCAAAAATCGAAACCCAGATATGTAAAATATATATATATATATATATATATCCAACAAAGAAATATGCTAGGCGTAAGTCTAGGCATAAGAATTTTTAAAATAGAGCCCATTTCTAGGCTCTACCAACTCATTTCCATCAAAGTCAATCAAGGCATAAGCTCCTTTTTTCAGGACCCTTTTGATGATAAAGCAGCCATACAACATAGATTTCAACTTGCCTATCCCCAAGGCATCCTTCTTTTGGGCATAAACCAAGACGAGGTCACCTTCATAGAAAATCCTAGGTTTGAGCACCTTATCGTACTGAACCTTTACCCATTTCTTATGTGCCTCATTCATCATAGTTGCATCTCGGCACTGCTCATTGAGATGTTCCAGATGAAGAATGCATTCTTAAAGACTGGAAGTTTCAGGAAGAAGCTCAATGACTAACTTAAGAGGCAATTTTGCATTCAATAGGAAATATGGATTCCAACCCACAAGCCATTTGAAGCAGAGTAAAACTGGTTGCAGTTTTGACTGACATCCGGTATGCCCAAAGTGCGGGATACAACATAATATGCCAATTGGATCTAGCTTTATCAATGGTCCGTTGAAGAATTTTCTTCAAGGATTTGTTCATAGCTTCAACTTGCCCATTGGCCTGAGGATAATAAGGAGATGAATGATCCTCTCCGAAGCCTAATTTCAGAGCCAATTCAACCATCATGTTGTTCTAAAAGTGACTGCCATGGTCAGTGAAAATATCTTTGGGGATACCAAAGCAAGAAATGACTTGTTTGAAGAGGAAGAGAGTTGTTTTCTCACTGTCATTCCCAAAAGTAGGCATAGCCACAACCCACTTTCTGAAGTATTCTACATCTATGATAATGTACTTGTGACCTTTAGCCAAAGGTGGGTTATAGTAGTATAATCAATACCCCACTTTGTAAAGGGTCCAATAGTGACGACACGAAAGAGTGGAGCTAGATGAGCCCGTTTATTTCGAGTATAAACTTGACATGGATGACACTTTTTGACTGATTTAATACAATCTTTGAAAATCGAAGGCCAAAAGTATCCTGCACGAAATATTTTTTGGGTTGTAGAAAGCCCAGATATATGACTGCCATAAGCTCCATTGTGGCAATCATTCAACACAACCTTAGCTTCTTCGAGATTTAAGCAATGTCTAAGGATCAAATTGACCTCATGACGATATAAAGTGTCACCAATAATCAAATAACTTTTGCCTAAGTGACGTAACTTCCGGCACTCATATTTCAAAAAAGTTTAGGGAAACTTTGCAATCTAGAGATAAACTATGAGATCCCTATACCAAGGATCCTGTGAAGAAATGAGAAAAATATGCTCATCAAGAAATGATTCGTCATAAAAAATCTCCTCTCCATAAGGCAACTCAGAAATCAATTCTACAAAAACTAATGATTTCTTGGACTTGGAAAACATAAAATGAAGATAAAATTCCTGCAAAATCACAATCCGTCGATTGTATTTGCCCCCAATCACTCACCTACTGATAAAAAACTGAAATGGATTGATTACTGCCAAAACATATGTTTTGCGAAGGAGAATATAATATCTGAGCTGTTGCACAACATGGACAGCTGCTAAAGCAAGTTTCTCTATCAGAGAATATCGAAGTTTAGGACCTACCAAGCCTCGACTAAGGTAGTATATAACATGCTCAGAAAGAGCATCGTCTTCCTGAACTAGAACCATACCAATGGTAGATTCTGCTGCCGCGAGGTACAAGAGGAAATCCCTGCTATAATCTGGTGGACTCAGTAAAGGAGAAAAGGTTAATGATTTTTACAAAGCATCAAATGAGCGTTGAGAAAATTCATCCCAAAAGAATGGAATTCCTTTCTCTAATGACTCATAAATCCTTTTGTAATGTCGGCATAATTTAGGATGAATCTCCAGAGGAAATTAGATTTTTATTGCAGACTCTGAAGTTGACGAATTGAGGATGGGGGAGGCAACTAAAGTATTGACTCAACCTTGAAGGGATATACCCGAATCCCTTCTGTAGACACGATGAATCACAACAACTGACCAGATGTGACAGTGAAAACACACTTGTTCAGGTTCAACCGAATTTTGTAATAATGACATCATTCAAAAACTTTATGGGGGTGAGAAGGATGATCAATTATCTTGTGAGAACGAGCAATTAAATCATCCAAATATGCCTCGATAATATATTTGATGTCATGGAAGGTGTAAGACATGGCCCGCTAAAAAGTAGCTCCAACATTTTTGAGGCCAAAAGGAATTTCATTGTCAAAAAAGGTACCCTAGGGAAAAGTAAATGCAGTCTTATGCTGATCTTCAGGATGGATAGTAATTTTATTATATCCAGGGAAACCGTCCATGAAGGAGAAAATCTCATTCCCCGCACACTCATCGATGATCTGATCTATAAACAGTGTGGGGTAATTATATTTGGGACATGCTTTATTTAGGTCCTGAAAATCGATGCAAACTCGAATCATTCCTTCTTTCTTGTCCATAGGAACTGGATTTGAAACCCACTCAGTTAAAGGAACAATGTAAATGAACCCTCCCTTAAGCAGCTTCTTTACTTCAGCTTTTATAGTTGTTTCCTTTTTAGGGTTGACCGGACGAAGCTTTTGCCTTATAGGCATATCATTTTCGTATATCTTGATCTCATGCTGGACAATAGATGGATCTATAGCAGGAATTTCCTCATAAGACCAAGCAAACACATCCCGAAACTCTCGAAAAAGATCAGTATAAGTCTGAATCTCTTCAGGGTAACACTCAACTCCAATGAAGACATTATATATGATGTTGGGATATTTAGAGATATTCATCGGGATAGTAGGAGAAATAACAACCATGTTACCTTCAAAAAAAACCTATGCTGGTGCTAAAGTGATCAGAACTGGGTGAACAGGAGTAGAAGATTGAGGGCTAGGAAAAACTGATTCAAATTCACGCAAGTCCAGTAGAAAGTAAGACCGATGATGCAAATCATTCCACGGTCTTTCTACACCAGTCATTGCTTGAAGGATGGCCTCTTCAGATGGAAGAGTGGTATCAAGGAAATCGTAAGATGAAGATGAACTGAGAGTCCAAGCTGGAACCACATCTCCATCCAATTGCTCCAGTGAAAGAGAAAATGGAATGGAATCTACAGAGTCAATAATAGAGCTATAATAAATTTGAGCCGCACACATAGGAAATTCCATTCCACCCACTTTACCTTTTGCTAATGTGGAGGGAGGAGAAGGTAAGTTCCAAGGGTTTGAAAAATAATGGGTTTTGAAGATCTCTCTTCGAATAGGAACCTTGGAGGATGAAGTACCATTGATATGAATCGAAGGAGGTGGAAGATCAAAATTATCCATCAAGGTAGTGTACATTCCAACCCCTAGATTCTCAAAAAGTGGCTTACTATTGTTCACCAAAGGAATGGTTGAGTCAGAAGATACATTTGGATCTACATGAGAAAATCTAGTTGGTCAACTATGACAATTCTCCCTTGGTGAGGGAAACAAACAATACAAAATAATGAGGATGGAATAGCATCCATCTCATAGATCCAGTTTCGCTCCAAAAGAAGGTTACAGTCTAAGCTTGCATCGAATATCTCAACTTTGATATTAATAGTTTTAACCCCAACACAGATGGGCAAAGTTGGAACAATACCATGAGGCATGTGAGAATGACCATCAAACGCAGTCAGAAGAGTGGTTGAAGGGATAGTTGTGGGAGATCCAATACCCTTCTAGCATGCAAGAGACATTACACACGTGGAAGTGCCCTCATCAACAACCATTCGAAAGATATTGATTTTTTGATAAGTCGACCTAATATGGAAAGCCATATGACGCGGGAATTTTTTTTTTAAATTCCACATGTCAAATGTAATCAGTAGAGAATTCTTTGGATCAACAACCCCAATAATAGTGAGCAAAGCACTCCGCTGAGTAGGACAAGATTGGAACACCTCTAACACAGACATGGCATAAGGAATTTGAGCCAGATATTATACAATCGAGTATTTTTGGGAAGCATTGGCATTAGGATTGATCGTCTTACTCTTCAAAGACCCTCTCGGCATCTAAGGTATAGGCTCAACAATCGGTCTTATAATATGAAGTGGTTCAGTATTGTTAGGAGCACCCTTATCTTTCGAAGATACAACTTTGCCACAATCACGAGATCTCATAGCGATATCTACATGATCCCTCATCATCTATATCTTTGATGTATTTTTCCCTTCCTGGCTACCCCCAAAGAGAGCCCCAACATTTGGATTCACACCACCAAGTAATTGCTACCCTTGGGGAAAGGGGTTTGTCAGAAAATCCTGGGAACTAGAAGAACCTTGTTGAGCTAACAAGTGCTGCGGATCTTGAATTTTAGGGCAAAGGTGCATAATATGGTCTCCAGTTCACAATTTTCATGGAAACTTCACTTTCTTTTTATTATCATTTTTATCCTTTCCAACATGATCGTTGGATTTGTTCGCATTCCCCTTCAGATCCTTGTCATTTTTCCTTTTATTCTGTCCTTTCTTCTTCCCATGAGATTTTTTATTTCCATTGGGGTTAGAAGTTTGAACAACATTAATTGCCAAGGATTGGGAAGGAGTTGACACTGAAGGCACAACCTAACCAAAAGAAGCAGATTGTATAAACAACTGCTGCAATTGACTTAGTAGGTTAGCCATACCGCTATCAATTGAATCGATAAGCCTGTCACCATGAGGACTAGGTTTAGTTTTGGCTAAGTCCAATTTGGAATGGGGAACATCCATAAATTTTTTATTAAGGACTCGACAGTGAGAATAAATCAGTTCTAGTTGTTGAGCCCTAAAAATAGACTGTTCTTCAGAGAATACCCCTGAAAGGGACACATTCTTAGAAATTTCTAGATGTAAGGATTTCAAAAACCATTCAAGAAGAAATTCATTCGGGATTTTGGCTTTAATAAGTCTCTTCCTTATTCTCCATTGCTGTATATGGTCAGAAATGTGAGTTTCCTTGTCTTGCTGAAAATTGGCCAAGAGGTCAGTCCCGACGTCATAACGGACAGGTAACTGAAAATGATTTAAGAACATGGTAGCCAACTCCCCAAAAGTGGCAAAACTACCCCAATTGACTATATGTACCATTTGGCCACATTTCCAATGAAGATTCATTGAAATAATATCAACCTAATCGAGTCATCGATTAGGGAGTTCGACGAACACCATAAATGGAAAGTGGTGATATAATCTATCAGATCCTCACCAGTCTTCCCTTCAAACTTTGGAATGTCTGAGGGGAGCATGGTGGGGACCGAAGGCCATCCCAAACTATATCAAATGGGATTGTTAGTCAATCTTGATAGATTTGGCAAGTTTAACGTTGCCAGAAATGGTAAGCATGGAGGAGCCTGGGAATTCCATCCCACATAGGAAGGATTCCCCACATTCTTAAAAGAATAACCTTGATTTTTTGAGGAACTAGGTTGCTAGATGTTATTCATAGAAAATTCTGGGCCAGAAGAAAATTCTTTTGACCCAACATTCAGAGAAGGACCCCCTCCCAACATGGAGTTACGATACGCAGGAACATTCCCTCCAACTGAGGTATTGAATGCAGAAGAAATCCCTTGGTAAGGGTTCAATTCATTTGCAAATGGAGAAAAATCCTGAGAATTACTTGATGGAGGGAAAGGAAAATTCCCTTGCTAACCAACGAATAACTAACTCTCTGCTCCTAACACTGTAAAAACATGGTTCCATCCCAAAAAGAAATTAGAGCTCGGACCTCCAGAAAAAGGATTTAAACGTGGACTCTGAGAGGTAAAAGGAAAGGATCCTAAGGAAGGGGTTCAATGAGGGATATGCCCACTTCTAAAGGGAAACCCTTGAAATGAAGTCAATCCACTAGCCATAGAAATTCTGGGTGTAGAGACAGCTAAAGTGGCAGAAAAGGAGAAAGAAAGAATTCCACTAGTGGGCATTCCATAAGAAAAGGGACCAGATTGAGAAGCATGTGCCTAGGTGTTTCTAGAGCCAAGCACAACAACACTAGAAGTGATTTTCGATAGGGCAATAGTTCCTCCTCCTCCAATTGAAAGAGGAGTCTGAACACTTGTAGTGTTCATAGCCAAAACGTTGTTGCCATTCGTGTCCATCGAAAGAAAGGGATTTGACGGAAAAGGACTAGCTGGTCTCTAAGACTCGTGTCCATTGTACTGAAGAACATAAGGACAACTAGTGGGGAGAGGAGATGGACAGGACTCAATAGGCTGACAAAATTCCTCTATTTAAACTTCTTCTATTGGAAATAAAAATCTAGAGATGAGTGGACCACTCCTCTTTATACTGACACTAACATTAGAACCACCCACAAAAATAAAAATCCCCAACGGAGGATCACTCTCTGATATGTTCGAAACCACCGGGTGAAAATCAACCACCGAATTACTCCTATGCCTTCTTGAAGAAGGCTCGACACTTGTGGGAGAAATCCCACGAAGCCTCCTGGATCAATGAGGCAATCAGTCAACCACTTTAAGAGATTAATTTCAGACTCAAAAAAATATAAGAAGCTAAGAAATCTAGGAGCAAAGAGCACACTCCAAAAATTTCCTAAAATATAGCCAGATAAGCATCTCTCAGGTATTTCCGCTCCGCGTCATGATGACTGAACTCCAAAATACAAGAAAGCGGAATAATAGGACCTTCCGAAAATAGTATAGGGTAATTATAGCCTATGCCTACTAGTGAAGGTAACAAAAGCAGTTACGCTTGCCTCCTAACAATAGCCATTACTAGTGCAAGTCCCCAAGCTTCACAAGGGCACCCTCCAGAGGTAGTGATGGAAGTGACACAATGTTTGCTCAGGTACCATGGGTATTCCCCCCCGCAGTCACTTGTGTGGTGCCTAGGATAGGCAAATAAGGGCACCAATTAGTATCGGCAGCCGGGTGGAACGGTCTTAGATCAAGATTCAGCAAATAGGAGAGGGGGTATCTCTCTTCTTTGTCTGCATTATCCCTCCGGCTTGACTCTCTAGAGGAGAGCTTTCCCAATCCACTTAACGGTGTTGAATTTTTCTCTTTAATAAACTTTATATGTTTAACAATTTGAGCGGCCTTGAAGAGTTAACTCTCCACTCACCTAATTCAAGGCCCTAAAACCTAGCTAGTTGGTGTATGGTTAATGATAATGATACAAAAAATTCTAGTTGCTTTTAATTATATCTCTTGTTTTAAATTGGATGTTACTTAAGTCAATGGTACATGGAAGTGAAACTGATGGTGTTTTATGATGTAGAACAAATCAATGAAAACCTAGTTACATGTAAATGCAACAATTTCCTTTCGATGAAAAGCCATCTCTACATGGGTTCGATGAAACTAATTAAGAAAAAACTTTGTTTTTTATTTTCAAACACTCACACTTCACATGATCCAAAAATCCAAGAAAAAGACTAAAAATTCTCAAGTGCACTTAATGCAAAGTACCAATGATATGAAAATCCTAAGATGCTAACTCTAACGAAGTGAAAAAGAGTCTCTAGAAACTAAATGGTTCAATCACTTTTTGACAGAAAAATAAGGCTAGTTCCAAATAGAACTCCTATACATAAAAACGCCAAAATGTACTTGATAAAAAAGAAATAAATCAGAAAATAATTCCTTCAAAATAAAGCCAAGAACCAAAGACTAGAAACTAACGATAAAGCTTCAAAAGATATGATGAAACCATAAAAAAAAACTTAAAGCAAAAGCTACGATAAACACAAATGTTTTGTTGGCTTTTTACTTATAATAGAAGACAAAGATCTCAAGAAGACAAGCATAAACTACCCAGGAACCAGAATCGAACAAAATGAGTTTCAACAAGGCTCCAAAGTGCTCAAGTCAACTATGCTACTTTTGTAGCAGGACTCAAGTGAGAAAAAAGAAACGCAAAACTCAAACAATTGATTCAGTACAGCAGCAAAAACTTTCAGCGAACAACAACTCAAAAAACCAAAAAGAGATTCTTCATTATTCACAAAAAGGATAGTCCAAGGATGCAAAAACCACAAGTGGAGCAACGCATAGGGCCAATAAGAGCCAACAAGCAGAGGCTCACTATTCTGAATGGTCAGAACAACCAAGAACTTCGGAAAAAGATCTTGGTTCTTTAGCCGCAATTGCAATTACACAAAAAATGTGATTCAAAAAATGGCTATGTTTTCACAAAAAAAAGAGAGAAATGGATATGCAATCACCATAAACAAAGTCTAGACATCTGAAAGACACCATAGGAATGGTTCACCATAGACATAAAATACTACAGAGGCTAGAAACACAAATTTTCAAAATTTTCCAGGCATATGTGGTTTTTCAACATGCAACTAGCATGTATACATGACTGTAACCAAGGAAAATTGGGTATATGTGGGTCCCTTTAGAAAATACTGGAGGTATATTACGCAGAGACTAAGTTGCATATGAAAATAAAGATAAGGAAAAAAGAAAAAAATCAAGCCTGATCAAGGGACCATGTCTTCTGTTTGATTGAAAAAAGACTTACTAGACTCTAAAAAGTGATAAAATATGTCGGGAACCTACAATACAGATAAATCAACCCAAACTAGGAATTACTCAGAGGTAATCCCTAGTGGAGTTGCCATTTCTGTTTCAGGAAATGTTACCCTAAAGGTATTAGGTTGATAAACCTTCATAGATAAGGGGCATGTCATTACAATAAGGAATCACTTAGCCAACTTCTATGCTTTAAACTAGAAACTACAAGTTGCAGACCTTACCCAGATATCCTTCAGTTGTAGTAGATCCCGCGGGGTGAAAACCCCATGCAACTCTTTCTTCTCCGAAATTTGTAAACCAGCGAAGAACAAGTACGAAATCCTAGTTGTAAAACATATATATGTTCTAGATATTAGTGAAAAGCATGCATAATCTCATGAAAACAATATTAAATGAAAAATTTAAGATCATTATACATGTATAAAATATTATCGACACGCAAACATCAAGAACAAGATGGCACTTCTATCATTAATGACAGATACAGTAAACAAATGTGGAGGTATCACCTAAAATCTTCCACGGCCTTCGAGCATACCGTCCTCTGGATTCGTCCAAGCCTAGCCTCTCAAGATTTCTTCCAAGAATAGTGCACAACGGATGTCACATAGGGTGAGTGAGCATATGAAGGAAATAAGTGTTTCCTGAAAATATCTGGGAAGTGCAGCAGACATAGGGAATATATCAGACTTAGATAGGGACCCAACAGTGTATAATATCTATATTTATCTCTCTCTTCTTCCCTTAGGCCATTCCCTTGAGGGGGTTTTATACTCCCTCAAATTAGTTTTTGCAGTTGGGAATAGTTAGGCCACGGGTTGGGGTAGTTAAATTAAAGGAACAACTATAAATCGCGCCTATAAAATACGGAAATTATATATTTTTTAATGTTTAAAAAGGCATACATGGTTCTCTATGTATGGACTTGCGTGTATATGCATAAAAGTCTAGGAAGTGTCGCGTATGGGTTTTAAGAAACTATTTCTTGAGAAATATGTCAAAGTATGAAGGGAAGGGTTGCCGAAGGCCAATGTATAAGTCATCAAGTATATGTTGGTGATAAATGATGCTACAACAGTCCCCGTCCCCCTCTTGGTATTGGGCCAGATAATCCTTTTTATAATACTATTGATGGTTGAGCATGGTGATAGGTGTTTTTCTGGTTCTATTTTTCTTTTGGTTCTTTTTGTCTTTTAAGCTGTTGACCATTCCTTTAGTTTTTCTACAATTTATTTGTCATATAATGCTAGATTTAGTCAACAAACCTAGTTGGGGTGAGACAAATTCCATTTTTATTTTGATATTTGTATACTCTCTTTTTTTATTAATGAATAGAACCTTGATTTAAAAAAAAACATTTCCAAGTCCACCATCAATTAAATATCTTAATGCCTAAACATATAATTTTTTTATTTTTCAAAAATTATTTGAAGCTAGACCTTCAATAAAATATTTAAATACCTATATTAATTCATATATCTTTTGATGTTTAATATATACTTATTAAGAAAATGTATATATATATATATATATATATATATATATATATATATATATATATATATATATAATAAAACATTTTTTATTAACTTAATATTTATATAGAGAAAAGATAATTAAAATTTTAAATAAAATATGAGAGACCTGAATTTATTCAATTCTTAATATGAAAGTTAATATGTCAAATTTATAAAATATTGATTACAACATGATCAATAAAAAATATGTATATATGCTTTATAAAATAAAAAAGAATTACAATTATGATATTTTATTGATGTGTTGCCAAAAATAAAAAAATATTTAACTTCTATAGAAACAAAATATATATATATATATATATATATATATATATAAACCAAAATACATCTATTTTAATCACATATATATCATGTATAAATGTATGAATAGGAATGAAATTTATTGATTTATAAATATAATTTATTTTTATTTTTATTTATTTGTTCTTGTGTTATTTTTTAATAATATTGTATAATGTTTAAATGTCATCTCAATTTTTTACATAAAACAAAATTTTCACTTGTATTAATTTTATAATATTATTTAATGCTTCAATGGCATCTCTATTTTTATTTCGTTTTCACCGAGAAAATCATGACTAAAAGGGAGGGAAACCGGATTTGAATTTTACAATTTTTTTTAAGAATATAGGTTCTTTATCAATAAAATAAAATGAAAATTGGAAATTATAATGTTAATAAAAAATTAGAAAAATATATTCTATAAATTATACTTTTCATTTTAATAAAAAATTTAAAATAAAATAAAGAGTATATATTTTTTTGTCAATAAAATATAATGAAAATTGAGAATCATAATATTAATAATGAAAATTGAGAATTATAATATTATAGTATCATGTTAGATTTATCTTCAATATAAGTATAAATATGTGTAATTTTTTTTTAAATTGTGAGTTGTATTAAAAATTTAAATGTTTGGTTATATTGATTTAAGGTGAGTTTAAATTTATGTAAATGGTGTGGTTATGATTGTATGTTAAGATCAATGAGGTTTATCTCATCTTAAGAGAGGAGAAAGAATCTAAGTTTGATTCTTCAAAATCTTGTTTTTATGGTCAAAGAGAAGGGAAACAAGTGTTTCAAAATCACTATAGGTGGGTTGGCTTAATAGGCGGAGAAGATTAGAAATGTGACAGATGGTAGGAAATGAGAGCCAATGTGAGTAAAAGGAAGTGTCTTTCTTCCACCTGCTTAGAATAGCAGATCTGACAGATTCTATTGTTCCAAAGGTTCTTGTGAATAGACCACTGTCTCGTCTCACTAGGAAGCTCATGGGAATTAGTTTGTATCTTAGTGATGTTCATTTTTTCTTATAACTAGACACCACAGAGAGATAAGTCGAATTGTAAAGAGTAAGGTTGATCACTCGCTTATAATATATAAAGAATTTGTTTTTCTATTTTATTTTGTATTATGTATTAAAAATTTAAATATCTCATTATATTGAGATAAGATAGGTTTAAATTTATTCGAATTTTTAAAAATATTATAAAAAAACATTTATATAATTTATGGATTATAAAAATTTGAAATCTAATATTATTAGATATATGTTATGTATAATTATTTTGTTTATTTATTATATAACTTTTTTTATTTAATTTTGTGTCATTCATTAAATATATATATATATATATATATATAAAAGAACTCCTTTCTTTTTGGTCGTTAAAGCTATTGGTTAAGAATACATCTTTGGTGCTTCAAGCTATTGATTTATAATACATTTAGATGGGGTTGATTTTTTTTCACATTGTCATATACATGTTATATATAATTATTTTTGTTTTATTTTATTTTTATTTGTTTAATGTGATATTATAGAATATTATTTTCTTAATTTCAAATTAAAATATTTAATCAAAATTACAAATAATTAGTTGTTCTTCAAATGTAAACTAAGTGTTAAAAATAAAATAAAAATTATAAAATAAATGATTTATGGATTTTGAAAAACTACATGCTACATAGTATAAAAATTATTTAATAAAGTATTTGCAAATATTGTTTTCAAATGTTTAATAAATAATGTTAATCCTTAAAAATGATAAATAATAATTTTATGTTGGTTGAAATAAAATTGGTTTAATTAAATAATTCTGGTCTATCTTATAACAAGGCTACAAGGTAGCGACTACCTGCAACTTAGTTTAAATATAGTAATGTTGCAATGTGATGTTGGAAATGTCTATGGGTAGCTATTACAGCTATTACATGCCTCTTAATGTAATTATAGTAATGTTTCAATTTGAGTTTGAGCATGTTTATGAAGATTTTCTTTGTAATAAAGTATAGTTAAATTAAATTAGAAGTAATTATTGCAATTTGAGTTTGAGCATGTCTATGAAGATTTGCTTTGTAATAAAGTTTATTTAGTTTAAATATAATTAAATTAAAGTAAAAATTAAAATTTTATGCACTACATAGTAGTAGTTTAAATCTATCTAAATTATAGTAAAATAAATTTTGTATTGGTGATGGTAACCAATTGATAATTACTAGTATAAATATAGCAATGTTGCAATTTGACTTTGAGGAATTTTATGAGGATCTGCTTTGTAATGAAGGTGCCATTTAGTTTAAATATAAATAATTTAAGTAATAATCATCAAGACATTAATGTTTATCATGTAATTGGTGAAAATTTGAATCTGAATTAGAAAAATAATAATTATTCACTATAACTATTTAACATAATCCCAATTCCTAAAATTATTTAAAAAAATCACAATTTTAAATATTATTATTTGTGTTATATTTATTTAACATTTCAAAAAATTTTAATCCTAATAATTTTTTACAATTAATTTTTTTTAAATAATTTTTGAAATTTTTATAATTAAAATAAATAATAATACAAAAAAGATAAAGTTTTTTTAAAATTAATTTAATTTAAATTTTAAATTTTTTATAATTAAAATAATTAATAAATACAAATATAAATTATATCATCTTGCTTAATTTTATCATGCAATATGCCAATTGTATTTTTCTTTAATTATTTTACGTTATGAAAAATGAAAATTTATTATATTTGGTATTAAAAATTAAAATTAATGTTAAATTTAACACAAATATTTTATAAAAAAAATATCATTTTAATCCACTATGAAAAATATAAAAATAAATTAATTTTGACACTTCTTGTCCTTAACACCCTACTTTCAAGTAGATGAAGAAAGATCTATGTATAGAAAATACAAATAGTTAGAAGGTTTTGTTGTTAGATTATCTGAAATTAACTATTTATAGTTCAACAATTTTGTTGTTTGTTCATAAATATATTCCAGGAATTTGTTATTCCTATATTGAAGTAGTTTCCGTAAACATACATATAACTATGCATATGCCTCTATCACTAAGCAACATGATAAATTATTAACTTTCTATCATTGTTATTGTAAGTCATTCATGTCTTCCCTTTTTCCTTTTTTAGTAACTCTCAATGTTTCCAATTATGCTAATCATTTTTGTTTGAATAAAAGCAGATAACATAGTCATTCTTGCTTGGTACTCAGATATATTGTTTTTATACTCGTCTCTTCATGAAGAATCACAGGTGTTATACTATTTTAAATATGCAATACAACTGTGCGTAGCGTTAGAACCTAAAATACATATAATTAACACGTTGCATTCAAATTTTTAATATTAAGTTGAGCATTTTTTAAACAAAATGTAAAAGTTTAATATAAATTATTTGCATGATGCAGGTTCCTCACCCTTTACGTTCGCCCTTTCAACATAGCTAAAACAGTGTTGCAGCCTCTTCACATAACCCCATATAAAGAAAACTGGAAATGGCTCTTAAAGGCGTGAGATATATAAGTCATAACTGGAAATGGATTTTAAAGGCACACAGCTATATAAGTGAAAATGAGGCGCTTTTGGATATAGTAGAAAACCGCTTACAACATCCTCTGTAAATTTGCTCTCCTGTGCCAAAATCCCGATGAAAATTTGTGTTGAATTTGGAATGGAAGAGTGTGATCTTCCAATTTAGTGCGATAATATAGAAAGCTGGCACCCGAACATATATTTTTAGAAAAAGATATAAATTTAAGTTTCGTAACTGTATGCAGATCATAAATGGTTTCAATATAATATAGAAATCTGGCACCCGAACATATATTTTTAGAAAAAGATATAAATTTAAGTTTCGTAACTGTATGCAGATCATAGATGGTTTCAATCTTTCTTTTTTTTTAATAATATGAAAAAAATTATAAAATATAATATTAAGAGAGTTTCAAATTTATTAATATTTGGAATATCAAAATGATTTGGGAAGATGTAAAAATTATCCCTCCACTTTTAACATATAATATTATCTATTTTTCAATATTAAAAATGTCTATTGCAACATTTTTCATGCTGTGTGTTTTGTTTTTTAAGGGTTATTTAAAAATATAATTTGCATTTATTCGACTCACTGGGCTTGAATCAATCCACACAAGTTTGTATGTTATCTTCTACTTAGTGCGTGGAAATGCAAACGCACAATTATAGTTCGAATAATATCTACAGTTCCTGTATTCACTATTTGCCTTCTGATCCTTCACGTGGGTCACATTTAGCCCTCTTCATCTCAATGGCTTTTGCTTTATTTCAGAGTTAGTATTTCGAGCTTTATTTGGGTTATACGTAAGCTTACATAAATATGTTTTTAATAGGTTTTTGGGTGGCAAATCCTTTGGAAATGGATTATTCAGGCAGGGCTCAGCGTCCCATTTCCTCCCTTCTAAAGCAGTTGAAGACATCGCACTCATATTTTTTGTGGACTCGCTATAATGGATTTAATGGACAGTCTATGTTTCAGTCAAATGCAATGGTATTAAGTTGAATGCAAGGTCAAAGGCGGAGTGTAATGAAAGAAAGAAGCGGAATGGTGAGTGACAGTGAGGAACGGAACCGTGAATTGGAACCGTGAGGACAAACAGTTAAGGTGGTTTCTAGGGAGAAAACCAGCGTGTTCGCATTAGTTAGAAGGTGGTAAGCTGTATTTGAAATTTCAACGCGATATATGTAGTCGGCTGACACGTGCAAGAGAGTGGTTTCGTAATACCATTTCCATCGCGCAATTTTTGTGAATTATTGCTCATGCATTTAAGTCACGCGATATGTGTTTGGGTGCGTTGGATCAGCAGAACTGATGCGACAAGCCAACAACCGTTGGATGCGAACGGTGCATTAACGCTGGCCAGTTTATAAACATAAAAGCGGGTTGCCAATATCATCTTTGTTCTAAAGTATTTAATATTAATACCCGTAGAGTTAAGTAACATTAAAGGCGGTGTAGAAGTGCAAATATTGTTGAGCATACATACTTAGGTACATCACGTAACATTTAAAAATAAGCATTAGTAAAAAACTGTGTACAAATTTATACAGATAAGTAAACAACTTTTAAACATCCAAAGCAATAAATAAAGTCAGTCCTTTCCAGCAAAATGACTGATATGTTTGGTACGTAGGATATTCATGTATTGGAATTTCAAAAGGTTGTTTTGATAATTTACTAACAATATCCTATTAATTATTTTTCAATATGACATTCTAGTATTTCAGTCAATGTTATTTGTATTAAGATTTTGGGATAAAAAATAAAATAAGAGATTTAGTGCATTCAAAATTGAATCACCTTCCAGACCACTACACGACGGATATAGATAAACTCTGCATGCCAATCGTGAAGGAAAAAAAATAGTTCAACTGTGATGGATGTTAAATAAAAGTTGAAAGATTTTATTTTAATAAACAAGAAAATTTTGTAGTTTGAAACACAAAAATCTTGATTAAACATTTCTATGATGTAACTTCATTCAGTTCGATTTGAAAATAAGGTTTACTAATATTAATATATGCAGTTAGATTGCAGTCGTAGGGGTGAAGCGGAGAATATGGGCCTTAAAAAGAGAGATTTAAACCTGCATCGCAGTGGAATTCCACATTAACGCATTTGAGTGGTTTCGTGTGAAATACTGCTGGTCTCATGTGCAATTTTGGCTGAGGAGCAGTTTTGGAAATTGGAACGTGATCCAATGAGACTCTAACACGTCACTACTTGAATACTTCTTATATCACGTGAAAACTGAGGATTATCGCCTGCGCTACTTAGCTACACGATGATTGTTGGATGTGGGTAAGGTTGAGGTTCGGCGTGCGAGAAAATGTGGACCATCCGATCTGTTCAACACTTAATTCCAAGTAATATGCTGTGGGTCAATCACTATTTTATGTTGGCATTGGCACCTTGTGTGGGATTGCATATAATGTTGGTCTATATCGAATTGCGTTAGTATTAATCAACCAAAATCGACCCTTGAATGAGAGTTCACATAGTTCCAAACACCAAGATAGGCCTCAGAGTTCAATCATAAAGTCTGAGTAATAAAAAAAAATAGAACTGAAGGTTTGTACTATGAGGTGCCATATCCATCTCATATGGTAGGCCATTAGGGGTCCAAGTATGAAGTTCAATTAGCAAGTCTAGCCATGAATTAAGAGTCAGTAGTTGTCAAGGTTTGTGAGTAGGAAACCCTCGCGGCAAAGCATTGGCCGTAATTTTAATTTGTGGTTTGACTGTGTTCTGTGGGTTCTTGGAGGAATAGATATTCATGCCGATTCTGTGGAATCGAATTATTAATTTTTGCATAGATCTGTGTGAATCGACCATAGAATGGTCGATTTCAGAAAATGATTCTTATAGTGAGGTTTTATGTCAGTTAAATTGTTTGATCATGTTCATTTGAAACGTTTGGAAGCTCTGTCTAAAAGGCTCGCCCACATCAAGCCCTATTCTGTGATTGAGATCGATCAATCCGAGTTATAATTTGTTGGGTTATAGTAGAGAGAAGGTTGTTATAATTAATACGCTTTCCTGGACCTGTATTGAGTGCGATTAAATCTCCGTATAAGGGTTCGACAAGACTCGATGGGGTTTCTGGAGAACGCAGCTTGTTAACTGACTCTCTCATTGACAAGATTATACAGTTTAGAGCGTAATGTTGTTCCCATATGCAGCATTCAGATGCGGATTTAACATTGATTCTATTGTATATACACCATGCGGAACGTCGATAGTTGAGTAGTGTTGAACAGGAAAATACGGAACCATGAATGATGGGGCAGATGGAATCGTGATAGCGAAACAGTAAAGGCGGTTCTCATGGAGAAAACCAACTGTATCGCATTGTGCAAAGGTGTTATTTACAATTGTCCAAAAAAACGCGATGACAGTTATCGTTGGACACATGTCCGGGAGCGATATTCAGAAACCGGCTTCATCGCGCAATTTCTGAGCATTAAAGCTCGGAGTTTAAAAAAACGCGATAAGCATTCTCGTCGTCTGATTTGGAGTCTTGGTTGATCAATGATTGACACGTCGTACGATGCATGAAAGTTAATGAGGTAAGTCTTGTGGGTCCGAACGACTATCGAGCTTTGGTTTAATTCAGATCAACGTATTATGTTGGAAGGATCCTTGGTATGCATTGGGATTTGATATAATTGGTAATGATACTGTTTAATAGTATGCCGTGGGCCGAGGTTTTATTATAATTTTCCAGTTAATCGAACGGAGATCACAATATAGGTTGAGGCCTATATATATATATATATATATATATATATATATATATATATATATATATATATATATATATAATGTTTATGACACATCCGACCTTACATATGCTCACGTGGGTCTAATTCGAAGTTAGAAGATTATTGTAATGACTCATCGCAATTGAGACTAACACTATGGAGGACGCAAGGTACTTTAAAACATTATGTTAATGTGCGATGGTTGGCTACAGGGCTATGTTGAAATCAGGTCTCGGACAAGTTATATACCGTGCGTCAAGATAGAATAAGGGGTTAATTTCCAAATCGAATGATACCATGAGCAGGTTGTAATATGGTTTAGTCAAGGGGTGTGAAGAGAGCCTCCGCATTGAAAAACACTTGTTGGTTTTATTTGTATGGTTTCAAATTAGTGATTTGGGGAAATGCAGCTCCGAATATAGATCATAAATTGGGTCGAGAGGTATAGTTACCACCATAAGAGAATTACCTTTTAAAAGATTTCAATCTGAGATTGAAATATAAAAGCTCCACACAATGTTAAAAGTTTCCCAGATTTAGAATTAGTTTATGCACATAGAGAGTGAAATATGTAGCTGAGCAGTTAGCCTGGGCATCAAAAAACTTCAAAAACGCTCGGATTATAACATAACGAAAGGACATGTATTAATCATTGTGGAGGATTATATATTAAAAGGTAGAAACCAGCTAATAATAAAATATATGTGAAAGAGACCTTTGCAATACACCGCAATGTAATGTAATAAAATGTAATGGATGCAATGATGTTAACATCCCGATGAGAGTTACATGTCAAACATTGGCCACGTTACCAAACGAAACAAGGATTATATACTAAGACTATATAGATTGATTGTTGGAAAGTTCCATATATTAATCATATGTAGGATTCTATCATCACATACGAAATATTATATGGATGTTTTGATGCAAAGGTATATCAAAATACTCAATAAGAGGTGATATATTAGCACTATTAAATTTTGTATTTTAAAATGGTAATCTAAATGTTTTTAATAATATTTAAACAACAGGAAATTTAATTTTGTGTCCTTTTTTTTTTTTTTGAAAAAGTAACATCCAATCATTAACTTTAGAGATTAATTTGCATTAAAACTCAATGAATTTTATTTTTTTTAATGAAACACTAGCCATAGCCGAGGAAAATTTCTTAAAATATTTATATATTTAATTCTATTTATACCTGACTGCATCTTATGTCATTAGTTTAATCATCGAGTATTTAGGCATCAAAAGTTGTGAGTTATGGCACGTTCAAACTGTTACGTGCTTCGAAACAAGGCTCTAAAATTAATAGTTAGAACCAATAGCCTTATTATACTATCTTATATATGAGATTGGATCAATTCAATTAAAATTGAATTAAAGTAAGTATCAGTGGAAAATCCTTTCGATTGCCAGCGTAGACATCTTGCTCTTTTCTTGATTATATTAATTTCATAATGCCTACCATGTTTCTTTGTGCATGTCCTACACCAGTGTTCTTCTATTCGGACATCGGCCCACTACATCTCATTAGATATGTTGCTTCCCCCCTTCATCCCCTTGCATTGCGACTCTGGAGATATTTAGTTTTTCTTTACAATCTACGAAAAACAGGTTAAACTGTATGACAAAGGCCACCTATGTATGTATTTACTTCATTGATAGTGAGTTATGCCTATTTTTTACTTATGTTCCAGGGACTTAAAATGCTAAATTTTGGTAATTCAGTTTTTGAGTTTCTGGTCTTATTCTTACCGAGTTTCCAGGATAGGACCAGCGGGATTCATAAATTAGATTTTTCTTATTGTTCATACCTATTTCAACTATCCACCTAAATTTAAGATTATTTATAGACTGCTTATTGTATATACTGTTCACAGGTGTGTCGGAACATGTGCTTCTAGTGGACAAATGGGCAATTTAGCTATGGACAATTTTTAACACACCGGTTGTTTTGCTAGAATGCCATATTCTATGCACCACTGCTCAATTTTTGGCGGGCTAGGATGTAGTGTATGGAGGAGCATAGTTGTGGTCTTACTCCATCTCATTCGGGTGTCAAAAGGCTCTAATACATTTTATGCAGTAAAAACTAGAAATCAATGACGAGATGCTTCTCTTCCCATTTATATCTTGTCGCTATGATTTTAGTTTCTATGTTAATGCCTATTACTACTGTTTACTGTAGGGTTGGGTGTTTCTGTTCAGCCTGTTAGGCATAACTCCTTTGGCCAAACGACTTGGTTTTCTAATAGATTAAGAGCTGGTGACCATATTGTTTTAGTATGACCATTATATTATATTAATTGAGGTTCTGAATTCCTTATGATTTTTACAACATGCCAAGATTGGTGATGCACCGCCTTATATACTTTCTAAAGTTTGTGTCATACAGGGAACTTCAATTCGTATAATTTGATGTTAAAAAGAGTGTTTTTTCACGCATGAACTCTGGAATTCATTAGATAGCCTAAACTGGTGTCGGAAATTCAAAGAAATAGGTGTTTTAAGGATTAAAATAGGATTAGAAAAAGTTTTTATCGATTTTATTATCGGCATTGCACGCAGAAAGCATTTCTTTGTTTAAAGACAGAAGGAAATTGCTCATACGGCCTTAATTTCAGCGTGAATTTCAAGTTTTAGCATTAAACTTGGCCTGGCACAGCTGTTAATTACACTTTTTCTTTTAAGTTTTAATTTCCATAAAATGAAGTTGTTTGCAGTTGGTAGGACACGTCTTTAAGAGAATTTGTGGTGAAATACCACATATTTATCGTGCCAGAGCTTTGTATGTTGGACATGACACAGTAATATTATTTAGTGAGCATCGAGCGGGAATCTAGGCATTTGTTGATGCATTGTTAAGTGTGTAGCTATTGTGGGTCCGATGCATAGCATGACCCTTGAACTTTGCGAAGTATAATATTGAAACAAATATATTACAATTACAATATTTACTTAATACATTATACTGCACTAACTTAATATTAATCTTCTCAGCGATTATTCTCTATTTAAGGATAGAGTAAATCAACAATAAAGAAGCACAAAAGTATATGCAAATAAGTCAATATAAATAAAGTAAATCAGCACTAATAAAGAAGAATAAACATAGAACTGCATCATAGCAGAGTTGTGGTTAATCGCAGAAATGCCGTAGCGAAGTTTGGAAGTAGCGGAACCGTGAGCCGATACGGCGGAACCGAGACGTGAACAATAAGGCAGTTTTGGGGAGAGACATGCTGGGGCCCAGATGCATTGTCAATACGATGTGTTTGTTTTGTTTAATTAAGGTCGGAGTTTATGTACGGCAACATTCATGTGTGGTGTCTCTTTAATTAAGCCGTGAGGGTTTATACAATGCTGATAGGTATGGTTTGAGCCATAGAGAAGAGATCAACTTCCGCGTTACCAAGATTTCCAACTTGGAAAGTGGATTAATATAGTTTTGAATGCGCCAAGGTTCGAATCATGAGGTTATTACACAATGGTAAATTGCAAAAGTAAATAAAGCAGTGAGTAAAAATGGTGTACTTGAAGTAATCGTAGTGACAAAGTACCTTCAAAAATGCGTGTTGTCATATAGATTAGGTAAACGAATGGTTGGATCTGTTGTTCTCCCGTACAATTTCCTGCACAAACATCTATGAAATCTGCAATAACATGTTCAACTTTTCAACCAATAGAATGCAAGAAAAACAATTTAAAATAATTAAAATAAATAAACAATAATAAATTTTATTGTTGAACCATGGCAAAAATAAAAAAAAAATTGAAAACATATGTCTAATCAAAATGAATTAATGTCACAATCAGGAAAACCCTGATGCTTAGTATCATGCAAGCTACAAATACAATAATCGTTAAAGTAAAACCAAGAGCCAGCCAAACGATTCTCTCCGGTTTCCACACGGGAGAATAACTGGGTCCTTAAATGCGTCCTTAATCTGACACGTGATATGTTCTTTGTAACTGCCCCACTCACTATATTGGCATTCTCTACGCCATTGGTTCCATTAATGTGTTAAAAACAGCTTGAAACCGTCACATGCTACGAGGTGCACACAAGCTCTAAGTACCGACAGTTCTGTCTTTAATTATTGAAGAGGACTATTACGGATGGGATGCTTTACGGCAAGGATAAAACACCATGGTTGTAATGTAAGCAGATTACATCTAATGTAATGTAATTGAGTTTAGGGATATCACCTAGCGGAAGGAGATGAGTGGATGGAGTTCAAAAAAAAATTGAAGATTTTGGATGAGCTTTTTTGGCACGTATTATTCGGATCTGTTATTTGGCAGGAAGTTAGGAAAGATAATTATTTGAAAAAATTGGCTCTCATGTTTCGCTAAAGAATGGGATGGGATCTACTAAAAAAGATCTTTCATATGGCAACGATTCATGAAAATAAAACAGTGGCTTAGTAACTGGAAATTTGTGTTGGGAGACCGGTTTTGGCTTTATGATTGAAGTTGGATTGGATCTTATTCGTGATGTTCAGGAGATCATTCATTTCCCAAAAAAATAATTCACCACCGAGATGGCATGCGCATTTACTTCATTAACCAAATTCAATCTGATTTAGATACATTCCATGGTTATCCTACTTGGAAAAGGGCTCAGGAATTGGGCTTATCTGGTATTAATGCGGCTGTATGGGAGGACTACGTTCTAAACTTATGAATGGAGGGTATAACATTTTGGAATATATATGATAATCTCAAATGTGATGGACAATCTGTCGAGGGACTTTTATATGTGAAGGAGATATATACTAGCATTTCTTATTGTCTACAGTCCTTGCTATGTTGTGTTGGTTAAGGTATGGTTGCCAAATCTTTGCAAGAGAGGTTATTGTGGACCTAGTAAACGTTGATGATGCTATATATGAAGGGCTCATATGAAAATAATTTTTATTTATTTCTCTATTTCCCATTTGCCATTGCCATCCGGAATAATGTGTTACAAATTTTAAATATGAATTTCTGTTTTTGTTTTTTATGTATCAAAATGATATTCATATAAATAATAGGGTAATGATGTTCATGTGATTTTTAGTAACATGGTCATGATTATGTATTTCTGAATATTATATATTTTTATTAATAGAAAATAAATGTAAGCATATGCTTATAAGTGAAAGAATGGGTAGCTAAATAATATTAATACAATCACATTAGTAAATATGGTTGATATAACTTTATTATGAATATGTTTATTGGTGTATAAAAGGCAGAAAATGAATGAGATCTACGAGGAGAAATGATTTATTATGGTTGACTATAGGGAGGGATGGCATTGGTTGTACACAATTGATGATAGTAGACTATGTTGGATTATAATTAACTATGGTTGTTCATGTTTGATCATATAACATCATAGTTGACCATAGTTTTCTATCATAGATTATGGTGGTTCATGTAAACAATGGAAGGTCATTGACTATGTTCAACCATGGTTGTAATGAAGCAAAACACTTACAATTGAAAGAATAGGTTGATAATAATAATATAATAATAATTGTGTAAATGTACCTTCTATTACTCATAGCTCTAGAGGTTCTCTAGTATAGGTTAGATTTCTAGGTGTAATGTAAGTATGTAATGTAAACTTGTAGGTGTAATGTAAGTATGTAAGCAATTTTAAATGTGGATGCCTCTGATACCAAATGAAAAAATTAAATAAACATAAATTAAATATCAGAGACAAACTTTGGCAAAAAAAGATTTCACAAGCCTCAATGTATTGTATTTTACAGTCACACATAAAATAATGATAATGTTACAATATATAAATACATCAAAAATATGTCTCAAATTGTGAATCTATTTTGAACATAGTCACATTGGTTGAGTGAATATTTCAATGACACACAAATTTAGAAGCCTAACTAGTTGGAGATAATCTCTCAACCAACTAGACCTAAACAAACTCCATTGTTTGAGGAACTAACTCATTGTAGAATAGATATCTTGAACACAATCACTTTGGTTGAGTGAATATCTCAAGGACACACTAATCTAGAAGCCTAACTAGTTGGAGAGAATTTCTCAACCAAATAGACGTAAACAAACTATATAGTTTGAGGAACTAAATCATTGTAGAATAGATATATAGGAATCTACATTTCACAATTTTAATTATTTTGAATATTTTGGACTTATTATTGTTTTTATGTGAGAGTGAGGCTAACAAAAAGGGATATCGAGCATATGTCGCTTCAATTAATAATAAAAATTAAAGCAATGAAAATAATAATATTCCATTTGTTATGTTTTGATTTACGTTATTAACTTGTGAATAATATTTGTTAAAATATGATGGCCCAATACCATGGCTTATCAATACCACATGCTGAGAAACCTTAACTTATTTCACAACCAAATTATTTTATAACGATATGAAAATATTCTTAACCATAGATATTCACCACCAATATTATTAAATTTAAAATATCATGTCTTATCAATACCAAATGCCAAAAAAACATAACTTATTTCAAAATAAAAATATTTTATAATAATATGAAAAGATTCTTAACCATGGATATTCACCCCCACTTTGTCATTGTTAAACATGGATATCACCACCACTTCACTATGGATATTATTAACTTGTAAATAGGCTTTGTTATAATACTACGGGTCAATACCATATTCCCAAAAAAAAAAACTTATTTCATAATAGAAATACTTTAGTTTAATTTAATTTTATAATTTTTTTTTTAATTGAAGCTAAAAAGAAAAAGGTTATATTTATTTTTATATCTAAACCATATAAAGACTACTGAAAATATTCTCATAGAAATGAACTTAAGGTTTGAGTAATATTAAAATTGAGAACTATTTTATATTTAAAGTTGTGAAATGTATATAACATAAATAGTATTATTAAGAACCAATATAGATCCATCTTAATTAAGGTTCCAAGTTACAAGAGCATGAAAAGTGGCTAACAATAAGGGAGGAAAGACGTGCATAATTTTCTTAATGTTTTCATTATTTTATTTTCTTTGATATGATTGATCCAAAATCTAGGTTTAATATTTTACAAACAATTGGTTTATTTTAATCTAGATATTTTCTTAAAAAAATACAATGAGATCAAATTTAAGGGGGAGGAAAGGGAGGGCCATAGTGATAAAGTTGGACCGCAAAGAGAGAGAGAGAGAGAGAGAGTGGTGTGGGGAGAGGAAGAGGGAGAGAGGGGAGGGAAGAGAGAGAGGGGGTGGAGAGGGAGGAAATAAAAAATACATAGAGAGATAGAGGTGGAGAGAGACAAAGGGAGTAACAAGAGAGAGATGGAGAGAGGAGAGGATGGGAGAGAGATAAGGATAGAAGGGTAATAGAGAGAGAGGGATTCAGAGAAATATAAAGACACACATAGAGATGAGAGACAGAGGAAAGTGGAAGAGAAAGGGAGAGAGGAGAAGTAATAGAGAGGACTCAAGAGAAAACGAGTTGGAGGGGGGAGAGAGGGAAGGAAGGAAAAAGATATAGAGGGAGAAGGATAGAGAGAGAGAGGGAGTGACATGGAGTAATGGATAAAGAGTGAGGGAGAAAGGAGAGCAGAGGACAGGAGAGAGAGAAGGATAGAAGGGTGAGAGAGAGAGAGAGAGAAAGGGAACAAAAAGAGTGAGAGAGGGAGGGAGAGAAAGAGGAAGTGACGGTGTGTATGTTTGGGGGTGACATACATAAAGGGAATAGGAAAGAGACATAGATAGAAACATAGATATTATGTAGTATAATATACCCAGCCTAGATCCATCTTAATTCCATCTCTATTAAGCACCCAAGGGGATCAAATCTCTTTAGGTGCAAACATTTCCTCAAGTTTTGCATTCAAAAAAGAGGTTTTCACCTCTATATATCAGATCCCTCTAAGAACTTAAAAGATCCAGAGTTAAGATGGATCTACACTGGCTATGTTAAGAATGTTATAATAAATTATGGAATGTAATGTTTCTTGATTCAGTGAAATAAAAAAAATCAAATTAAAATTAAAAAATAATAATTTAATTTAAAATTAAAATAACTCTAACAAAACCCTAATTCATTTTATATAAAATATAAAATTTTAAGTATTGAGTCGCAGTGAATTATATTAGATAATCATTTTTTGGGATTCAACTGGGTTAAGTAAGTTCCATGAGAAGTAGTCTTAACAACTGCATCAAGTAAGTTCCATGAGAGGCAGTCTTAACTAACTATTTTCTCATGATTTTTGAGTAGTCCACCTAAAACTCATTGCATCGGGTGGTGTTCACATGGGTGAAGAAGTGAGATTGAAACTAGTGAAATGAATCACATAGGGTCAATCATCACTTCTAAGACTTGAACCCATAACCAAAACTTCACTTCAATAAATTGCAGCCATTAGAAATTCCTACTAGTTATTATTTAGCTGCCAAGCTAAGAAAGGTTGACAATTCTCTGATACATTCCATCCCATATAGTTAATTTTCCATCACTACAACTGTGACTATACCATCTCTCCATCCTTATAAAAGAAAATTAGAGGACGTTTCTCAAGTCGAAGTCGTGCTAATGTGGTTGATGGTGAAAAAAGTCGAGTGTAGGAAGAGATCTATGTTATTTTTTTTTTATGTTTATATATATGAACCTAAATCCACTAAAAGCCATGCATTCTAGACCAACCCAACCATCCTTCTTAAGCTATGTTTTTTCCTTAGGAAAAAAAAATAGATAGAGATTGTTTTACTCAATATTAAAAGTAGATAAATAAATAAATTAAAAACATCAACAATAAATAATTGGAGTAGAACTCCACTAATACTAAAAATTGAACTGCTTATATTTATGTATCATATCAGGACCAAAATGTGATGACATGTAACAAGCACTAATATTAATATCTAAACACTCTTGTGACTCAAAGAAAATAAAATCCTCATCGAAGAACGTGGGATATTATACATTATTCCTTAGGGAAGATAATACATCTTTGTTTGAGATAAATTATACAAATGGAACGATAATGTCTAATATTCCAATAGCTACGATGTTATATACCGTTGAGATTGTTGGAAATTAATCTCAACCACCATGTTAAATGAACTAGCAGCAACCATACCTCACTTAGTGTTTTGCAGGTTGCGGATTGTGTGTGTAGAAAAGGACAAGTTCTTAGTAAAGGAAAATTACCCATTCCACAACAGATTAAATAAATCAAAGTCAAATAGAAGTTAATACATTCTTATTAAATGAGCATGGGCAAATAATTAATCTGCACGTTATGATTAGTTCACACAACTTCTGTAATGTCCAGTAAATGATGTCTGCCCATGCTTTGTATTAAATTTGGTCTGTCATGAATTAAATGTCTTAGTATAATGTTTATATTTTACATGTAAGTAAACAGAGAGAGCAAGAGTGAAGATAGTGTTGTGTAATGTGGCAGATGTAAGTCTGGAAAGACAAGTGGAGAAAATCGTGAAGCGAATTTTAGTGGGTGCGTGAAAATAGGTTTTACTGTGTGTTACTCCGCAACCCTGGTGAATGTAAATCCAAGTAAGAAGTCTTGTTTTACTTATGAAGGAGTCAAAATCTCCATATTTTTATGTATCTCATGTGTTGAAGTCTTAATATAAAGTTTGGTTAGTTGCGATATAGTTCTATAATTTTCACCTGTGTGTTTTACCACAATACTCTGTTTTACTCTGTTTCACCGTGGGTAAAATTAGTTGATGATATTAACTCCTCTCTATAGTTTCCATTTTAATCTCTGCCACTCTATATTGAAAAGAGGAATCATACGATTCAATTTCAGCAACTGTATGGTATGGATTAGGTAAATTCCGCAACTTTGTGTAAAATTTAGTAAATGTGCTGTCTTGGTTAAAGTAATTTCCGTAACGATGTGTGAACTCCGTGTGTTGAGGGAAAAACATTATTTCCTCTTTATTTTAAAAATTTCTAATATGGTATCAGAGCGGGTTTAAAAATCTCAGTAAAAGATAGTGTTTTTACTAAGAAGTTAAGAGGAGCTATGAGAATTTATGTGGAACGTATTCTCTAACAGTGAGAAATTTTTCATGCAGTAAGAAAAGTTTTACACAATGAGAAAGTTGTTTACACAGTAAAAATTCCAGCAACAACCACAAGCTTAACTAATCCACAAATACCACAGCTTAATGGAAAAAATTATGATTATTGGGCCATTACGATGAGAACCGTGTTTGCTTCACAAGATATATGGGAGATGGTGGAACAAGGTTTCCAAGAACCAACAAATGTAGCAGCAGAAAGAGATGTGTTGAGAGATAACAAGAAGAAGGACAACAAAGCCCTCTTCTACATTTTTGAAGTAGTGCATGAGAGTATATTTCCAAGGGTTGCAATAGAAACAAGGTCTAAGGAGGCGTGGGATATTCTTAAGACAGCCTATCAAGGCATGGATAAGTTGAAGATAATAAAGCTACAAACGCTGAGGAGAGACTTTGAAACTCTTTGTCTGAAAGAGTCTGATAACATAGACTCATTCTTCACACATGTGATTGGGTTGGTTACCCAGATAAGGTCTCATGGGGAGACACTTGAGGAAATAAGAATAGTGAAGAAAATCTTGAGAATTCTACCCTCAATATTTGATTCCATAGAAGTAGAAATAGAAGAGACAAAATATCTCTCACAATTTTCAGTGGATGAGATTTTTGCATCCCTGATGTATCATGAACATAGACTGAATAGAACAATGGACTCCTCATTAGGGCATGCATTCAAGACAGATATGTATTTTTGTCGAGGTAGAGGTCGAGAAAGATCAAACTACCGAGGAAGAGGAAGAAGGCCACACAAAGGTCGAAGACACAACCCTGTAAGCAGAAGTGAAAGGGGTAGCAATCAGAATCAAAGTGAAGGCTCAAGCGAACACCAAGCACAAGGAAAAAGGTATGACAAATCCCAAGTCCAATGTCATTATTGTAAAAAGTATGGACATTATGCCAATGAATGTAGACAGAAACAAAATGACACGAATAATAGGTAGATTTTGCAAAAGAAGATAAGAACCAAAGTAATGTGCTTCTAACATGTAATGTAACATAAGAAAAACTAGATGATGTATGGCTTTTAGACTCAGGTTGTAGTAACCACATGACTTTAAACATAGCAATGTTTGCCAATATTGATGAGAATGTGAAATCTGAAGTAACAACAGGGACTGATAGCAAAGTCTCTATCATGGGAAAAGGAAGAGTGTCAATATTGATAAGTAAGGGAGAAAATAAACTTGTGACAGTTGTATATTATGTACTTGGCCTGAAATGTGACGTTATAAGCATTGGACAAATCATGAACAAGGGCTACAATGTATTTTTTTAAAATGATGTATGTACTATCATGGACGTACCTCCAAGTAAAAGAGTCATTGTTGATGTGCATATGAAAAAGAATAGGATGTTTCCTCTCAAGCTAAAAACAAACTTGAAGGAAGGAGGTGTGGTAGTAGTAGTCACACAAGAGGTCTTTCAAGAAGAAGTGAAAGACGAAAACTGGTTATGGCTTTGAGATTTGAACATCTCAATTTTGGAGGTTTGAACCTCCTGCATAGAAAAGGCATAGTAAAGGGATTACCACTCATAGAGAAACTAGACAGCCTATGTGAAGGATGTATCTTTGGTAAACAACACAGAGAAGCATTCCCAGTAGGGAAGAGTATAAGGGAAAAAGCACCCTTAGATATTTTCCACTCCAATTTATGTGGACCAATGCAAATGCCATCTTTAGCTGGCAGCCATTATGTTTTGACATTCATAGATGACTACACAAGAAAGACATGGGTCTATTTTCTAAAACAAAAAAATGAAGTGTTTGAACTGTTCCGTCACTAAAAAGCTCTTATTGAGAAGAAAAGTGGGAAGTACATCAAAGTGTTGAGAACTGACAGAGGTGGAGAATATATCTCCAAATATTTCCTATGTTTCCGTAGGGAGAATGTCATACACAAGAAGTTTACCACAAGGTACACACCACAGAAAAATGGTGTTGCGGAAAGGAAGAATAGGACCATCATGGACATGGTTAGAAGTATGTTGAAGGAAAAACATTTTCCAAATGAGTATTGGACTGAAGCTGTCAATTGTGTGGTGTATATTTTGAATATATGCCAAACCAATGCTGTTATGAATAGATTTCGGGAAGAAGCATGGAGTGGAACAAAAAAGTTTGTCACTCACATGAAAGTATTTAGATGTGTGGCATATGCACATGTCCCGCATCAACTAAGGAAGAAATTGGATAGTAAGGGGGAGAAGTGTATCTTTGTTGGATACAGTGATGAGTCCAAGGCATATAAACTCTATAATCCATCCACTAAGAAAGTTATAATCAGTAGAGATGTGTAGTTTATTGAAGACGAATCTTGGGATGGAAGCTTACAGAAGACAATGAATGTGAAGATATGTGTGTCTCATGAAGAGCAAGAGGAATTCACAATAGAAAATAATTCCTCCATAGTGGCTCCTCCACCACCTACACAAGCACAGCAAAGCACGCCACAAGCTGGAAACAAAACAGACTTGAGAAATCAAGAAAGTGCTTCTCGAAGCACACCACAGGGACTAGAAACTCCCTCGAGTTCATGTGGAACTCCAAGCACACCAAGAAGACAAAAATTCAAAAATATAAGTGAAATATATCAACAAGATGAAGCTGATAGCAGCGCTTGTCTAAATTCATTATTTTCGTTATTTTGTCATGTAGATGACCCAATCCATTTTGAAGATGAATTCAATGAAGAGAAATGGGTTGCGGCAATCAATGAAGAGATAGAAGCAATAGAAAAGAATGACACATGGCAGTTAATGGACCTCCCGCAAGGTAAAGAAGTCATTGGAGTGAAGTGGGTCTATAAGTCGAAGAGAAATGCTGAAGGAAATATCGAAAGGCACAAAGAAATGCTTGTTGTGAAAGGTTACAAGTAGCAGCATGGAAGAGAGTATGCAGAAACATTTGCGCTAGGCGCGAGGATGGAGATAGTGCATATAGTGTTTTCAATTGCAGCGCAAAATAAATGGAAAGTTTATCATATGGACGTAAAGTCAGCATTCTTGAATGGAGTGCTCAAAGAGGAAGTGTATGTTGCGTAACCTCTTGGCTATGAAATAAAAAGCCAAGAACACAAGGTGTGTAGGTTGCAAAAGTCTCTCTATGGGCTGAAACAAGCACCGTGTGCATGGTACAACAGGATAGATGCTTACTTGATGGAAAATGGGTTTGACAAATGTAATGGTGAACCTACTCTCTACATCAAACAAACTGACGATAAGATTCTTATTATCGTTTTGTATGTAAGATAATTTGATTTTTACAGGTAGTGATGATTTGCTCATCGCTGATTTCAAAGCAGTCATGAAAAGTGAGTTTGAAATGACTGATTTGGGTTTGTTAAGATATTTTTTGGGCATAGAAGTAAAGCAAATAGAACATGGGATTTTTATTTCTCAAGCAAAATATGTAGCAGAAATTTTGGAGAGGTTTGAATGCAGAGCAAAAAACCATCACCAACTCCAACCGTCATGGGGTTGAAGTTGAGCAAGGAAGATTGCAACAGAAATGTCAATCCGACATTATACAAGAGCATGGTGTGCAGCCTAATGTATTTGACCGCAACTAGGCCTGATATAATGTATGCAGTGAGTTTGGTGTTGAGGTTCATGGAGACACCCAAAGAGATGCATTGGTAAGTAGCGAAAAATAATTTTAAAATATGTCAATGGGACAAAGGAGTATGGCATTTTGTTCTCCGCAAATGATGATTTTAGGCTGATTGGTTACACTGACAGTGATTGGGCAGGAAGTGTTGATGACAGAAAGAGCATGTAAGGATATGTTTTTTCATTTGGTTTTGGGAGCCATTTCATGCGCTTCCAAGAAGCATCCGATAGTGTCATTATCAACAATAGAAGTTGAGTATGTCATCGCAACAACAACAGTGTGTCAAGCAGTTTGGATGAGAAGGATGTTGTAGGATTTATGTCATGAACAAGATGGAGCAACCACTATTTTTTGTGATAACAGTTCAACAATTGCACTATCAAAGAATTCTATCTTTCACAAAAGGACAAAGCATATTGATGTCAAATATCATTTCATAAGAGAATTAGTTAACAATAGTGAGATTGTGTTGCAACATTGCAGGTCAAAAGAACAATTTGCAAACATCTTCACAAAGCCATTGGCAAATGAAAATTTTGTTTATCTCAGAGATTGTTTGAGAATGGTAAATGGTGACATTTGCAATTAAGGGGGAGTGTTGGAAATTAATCTCAACCACCGTGTAAATGAATTGACAACAGCCATACCTCAGTTAGTGTTTTGTAGGTTGTGGATTTCGTGTGCAAAGAAGGACAAGTCCTCAGCAAAGGAAAATTACCCATTCCGCAACAGATTAAATAAATGAAAGTCAAATAGAAGTTAATACATGGATATTAAATGAGTATGGGCAGATAATTAATCCACAAGTTATGTTTAGTTCATGCATGAAGTTGTGTAATATGCAGTAAATGATGCTCGCCCATGCTTTGTTTTAAATTTGGTCTATGATGAATTAAATGTCTTAGTATATATGTTTAGATTTTACATGTAAATAAATAGAGAGAGCAAGAGTGAAGATAGTGTTGTGTAATGTGGCGGATGTAAGTCTGGAAAGACAAGTGGAGATAATCGTGGAGTGAATTTTGCTGGGTTTGTGAAATTTTTTTTACTGTGTGTTACTCCGCAACTCTGGTGAATGTAAATCCAAGTAAGAATTCTTGTTTTACTTGTGAAGGAGTCACAATCTCCATATGTTAATGTATTTCATGTGTTGAAGTCTTAATATAAATTTTGGTTAGTTGCGATATAGTTCTGGAATTTTCACCTGTGTGTTTTACTGCAACGCTCTGTTTTACTCTGTTTCACCATGAGTAAAATTAGTTGATGTTATTAGCTCCTCTTTATAGTTCCGATTTTAATCTCCGCCACTCTGTGTTGAAAAGGGGAATCATATGAATTTATTTCCGCAACTATATGGTATGGATTAAGTGAATTCTGCAGCTCTATGTAAACTTCAGTAAATGAGTTGTCTTGGTTAAAGTAATTTCTGCAACTCTGTGTGAACTCCGTGTGTTGAAAGAAAAACATTATATCCATTGTCTTTTAAGTTCCAAATCCATCTTTTAAGTTTCAACTGCGTCAAGTAAGTTCCATGAGAGGTAGTCTTAACGAACTATTTTTTCATGATTTTTGAATAGTCCATTTAAAACTCATTGCATCGGGTGATCCTCACAGGGGCGAAGAAGTGAGATCGAAACTAGTGAAATGAATCACATAGGGTCAATCATCACTTCTGAAACTTGCACCCATAACCAAAACATCACTTCAATAAATTGTAGCCATTAGAAATTACTACTGGTTATTATTTAGCTGCCAAGCTAAAAAAAGTTGACAATTCTTTGATACATTTCATGCCATATAGTTAATTTTCCATCCCTACAACCGTGACTATACCATCTTTCCATCGTGATCTATGTTATTTTTTTTTATGTTTATATATATGAACCTAAATCCATAAAAAAAACCATGCATTCTAGACCAACCTAACCATCCTTCTTAAACCATGTTATGGTTTTTTAGGGGAAAAAATATAGATAGAGATTGTTTTACTGAATACTAAAAGTAGATAAATAAATAAATTAAAAACATCAACAATTAATAATTGGAGTAGAACTGGACTAATACTAAAAACTGAATTATTTATAATTATGTATCATATCAAGCCCAGAATGTGATGACACGTAACAGGCACTAATATTAATATCTCAACACTCTTGTGACTCCAAGAAAATAAAATCCTGATAGAAGAACGCGGGATATTATACATTATTCCTCAGGGAAGATAACACATCTTTGTTTGGGATACATTATACAAATGGAACGATAGTGTCTAATGTTCCAATAGCTGCGATGTTATATACGATGTTATATACCGGTGAGATTGCCCTAATTTTGACAGTGAAATGATACATGGTATAGAAGTCCTAACTGTCTTAAAGATGTTGGGAATCTAACTATATTTACTTCGTTATTCTAAAAGACTCGAAGTCTTGTTTGATTTCGATTAAAAAATGATAATACTAACTTTGTGTTTTCAGATTATGACAGATTCGAATGTACCTACTCCTAGCGACCCTATCGCACGCGAGTATTTACACTCGGATTTATTCACATTCTCTGAAACAAGGCGACAAACTCAACAATTCAATACGTCTCTGCAGTAAACATGCTGTCAATGTTGAATTCACGTTATGTCATGTGCACGATTGCTACTGACATACCTCCTACAACAACGACCTCTTTCCTAATCGTTGTAAAAAAAAATTAAATCGTTTGAAAAGAGTACAATTGTTGTAAGAACTAATGTAAAATTATATTAGTTTAATCATCAGATAGATCTATGGTTTTATTAATTTCGTGCAAAACTATGAGATGTAAGCTATGAATCTACACAATATTGGTTTTGAAGCATATATATATATATATATATATATACACACATACGGAGTTTTAGTATAACTAGTTTTAGTTATTTTGTATATTCATTTCAGGAAGGTGTGGACAGATGTGTTAGAAAATTTCTTTTCTCTCAACTCAAGGAGGAGATCACATAGAAAACACATTTACAGAAGTTTACATAGAGTTGGGGAATTCACTTTCCAACAATTTCAAAAATCAAATTATATGAATCCTCTTTTAAATACATGAATTACACGTTCATATTGTAGCTCCTCCATAAGTAAAACTATTGTTCTTACTGAGAATTATATTCACTAGGGTTGCGGAGTAACACACAGTCTCACCCACCAAAATTTGCTCCAAGATTTTCTCCTTCTTGTCTTTCGAGACTTACATCCCCCACATTACACAACACTCTCTTACTCTAAAACACTTACATGTAAAATCTAAACATATATATCTAAGACATTTAATTCATAACTGAATAAATTTAATAAATAGTATGGATGAACATCATTTTTTGAACATTACAAAAGTTGAGTGAACTAAACAACACTTGCGGATTAAATGTTTTCCTATACACATTTACTAACTATGAATTAAATTCTATTTGAATTTAATTATTTAACTATGTTGTGGAATGGGTTATGTACTATGCTGAGAACTTGTCCTTCTTTGTAAACTCAAACTGCAACTTGCAAAACATTATATGGTTGCTGGTAGTTCATTTAACGTGGTGGCTTAGATTAATTTCCAACACTCACCCTTAACCACAACTGCTGCCATTGACCATTCTCGAACACTCTCTGAGATAAACAAAATTTTCACATGCCAATGACTTTGTGAAGATGTCTGCAAATTGTTCCTCTCACCTACAATGCAACAACACAATTTAATCATTGTTAACTAATTCTCTTCTGAAATGAAATTTAGCATCAATGTCTTTTGTCCTCTTCTGAAAGACATAATTCTTTGACAGTGCAATTGCAGAATTGTTATCACATAAATAGTGGTTGCGCCATCTTGTTCATGACATAAATCCCGTAGCATCATTCTCATCCAAACTGCTTGACACGTTGCTGTTGTTGCGACGACATAATCAGCGTTTGCAATTGAGAATGACACTATCAAATGCTTCTTGGAAGCCCATGAGATGGCTCTCGAACCTAAATGAAAAACATATCCTGACGTGCTCTTTCTGTCATCAACACTTGCTACCCAATCACTGTTAGTATAACCAACCAACCTAAAATCATTTGTTGCAGAGTACAAAAAATCATACTCCTTTGTCTCATTAACATACTTTAAAATTATTTTCACTACCTGCTAATGTGTCTCCTTGGGTGTCTCCATGAACCTCAACACCAAATTCATTGCATACATTATATCAGGCCTAGTCGTGGTAAAATACATTAGCTTGCCTACCATGACTTTGTATAATGTCGGATTGACATTGCTGCTGCAAGTTTCCTTGCTCAACTTTAACCCCATGACGGTTGGATTTGGTGATGGCTTGTTGTTCTTCATATTAAACCTCTCTAAAATTTTTGCAACATACTTTGTTTGAGAGATAAAAATGTCATTTTCTGTTTGCTTTACTTCCATGACCAAAAAATATTTTAAGAATCCCAGGTCATTCATTTCAAACTCACTTTTCATGACTGCTTTGAAATCAACGATGAGTAAATCATCACTCCCTATAAAAATCAAATCATGTATGTAAAAAATGACAATAAGATGCTTACCGTCATTTTTTTTTATGTAGAGAGTAGGTTCACCATCACATTTGTCGAACCCATTGTTCATCAGGTAAGCATATATCCTGCTATACCATGCACATGGTTCTTGCTTCAACCCATAGAGAGCTTTCCACAGCCTACATATCTTGTCTTCTTTGCTTTCTACCTCATAGTTAGGAGGTTGCACAACATAAGTCTCCTCTTTCAACACTCCATTCAAGAACATTGACTTCACGTCCATTAGATACACTTTCCATTTCTGTTGCACTGCAATTGAAAACACTGTATGCACTGTCTCCATCGTCGCAACTGGAGAAAATGTTTCCGCATAGTCTCTTCCATGCTGCTGCTTGTAACCTTTGACAACTAGCCTTGCTTTATGCCTTTCAATATTGCGTTCAATGTTTCTCTTTTTCTTATAGACCCACTTCACTCCAATGAATTTCTTTTTCTTGCGGAAGGTCCACTAAGTCCCATGTGTCGTTCTTTTTTATTGTTCCTATATCTTCTTTCATTGCCACAACCCATTCCTCTTTTTTGACTGCATCTTCAAAGTGTATTGGGTCATCTACATGAAAAAATAATGAAAATAATGAATTCATACCAACGTTGCTATCAACTTCATCTTGCTCATAAATTTCATTTAAATTTCTGGATTTTGGTCTTCTTATGCTTGTTGAAGATGGGCTTGGTGTTGCACTTGAAGTAGATGGAGTTGTGGATCCTTGTGGTGTGCTTGCAGAAGCACTTTATTGGTTGTGAAATGTTGTCCTATTATTTGTTTTTGGTATCACACGTTGGCTGCTTTGTTGAGCTTGTGTAGGTGGATAAGAAGTCACGCTTGAGGAATTACTTGTTGTTGTAAATTTCTCTTTGTCTTCATGTGACATACATGTCTTCACATTGACTGTCTTCTCTAAAATTCCATCCCATGCTTCCTCTTCTATAAACTGAACATCTCTACTGATTATGACTTTCTTGGTTGATGGATTGTAAAGCTTGTATTCCTTGGATTCATCATTGCATCCAGCAAATATACCTTTCTCCCCCTTGTTGTCCAACTTCTTCATCAACTCATTCGGGACATGTGCATACGCCACACATCCAAACACTCTCATGTGAGTGAAATATTGCTTTCTTCCACTCCATGCATCTTCAGGAAATATGTTCATTACACTTTTTGTTAGACATCTATAATAATATACGTTGAACAAGTGGCAGCTTCAGCTGAATAATCGTTTGGGAAATTATTTTCCTTTAACAAACTCCTTGAAATTTCCATGATGGTCCTATTCTTCCTTTTAGTGACACCATTTTGCTGAGGTGTATACCTTGATGTAAACTACTTTTGAATTCCATGCTCCTTGAAAAAATGTAGGAAGTCACTTGAGATATATTTTCCACCTCTATCAGTCTTCAACACTTTGATGTAGTGTCCACTTTGCTTCTCAATAAGAGCTTTGTAGTGGCAGAAGCAGTGAAATACGTCACATTTCCATTTTAGGAACTAGACCCATGTCTTCTTTGTGCAGTCTTCTATCAAGGTCAAAATGTTATGGCTGCCACCAAATGATTGTGTTTGCATTGGTCCACATAAATCTGAGAGGACAATCTCCAAAGGTGCTTTTGGCCTTATAGACTATCCTGCTTGAAATGATTCCCTATGTTGTTTGTGTATGATACATCCTTCACATAGGCTATCCTATTTTTCTATGAGTGACAATCCCTTCACCATTTCCTATGCAACAAATTCAAACCTCCAAAGTTGATATGACTAAATCTCAAATTCCATAACCAATTTTCATCTTTAATTTCTTCTTGAAAATTTTCTTCTGTAACGGCTACTAGAACACTTTCTTCCTTCAAATCTGATCTTAGCTTGAGAGGAAACATTCTATTGTTTTTCATATCAACTTTTGCAATCCATTGTCTACTTGGAGGCTTATCCAATATTGTGCACACATCATTCTTGAAAAATATATTATAGCCCTTTCTCATGAATTTTCCAATGCTTATAAGGTTATGCTTCAAACTAGGGACAAAGAAAACATCTAACATGAACTTCTTCTCTCCCTTCTTTCTTAGAAAGTCTACTCTTCCTTTTCCCATGACAGAGACTTTGTTATCAGTCCCAAATTCTACTTCAGATTTTACACTTAAATCTAGATTGGGAAACATTTCTATTTTTTCAATCATGTGGTTGCTACACCGTAAACCTAAGAACCATACATCTCCTTGTTTTTCTTGTGCTACATTACAAGCTAAAAACATGTTATCATGGCTCTGATTTTTCTTTATGAAATTTCTAGTTGGTTTGCTACTTATGTCATATTGTTTCTTTCTACATTCATTTGCATAATGACCATACTTCCTACAATAATGACATTGAACTTGAGATTTATCATACCTCTGACCTTATTCTTGATTTTGGCTTGGGCCTTGAATTGGATTTTGATTGATACCCCTTCCACTTGAGCTTGAAGGGTTGCTTCTTCCACCTCTATGTGGGATTTTTCCTCTTCCTCTACAATTTGATCTTCCTCGACCTCTATCTTGACGAAATGAAACTTGTTCCCTGAACACATGCTCTAATGATAGTTTTGATCCTCTGTTCAATCCATGTTCATGAGAAATCGGTGATGCATGAAGCTCATCCACTGAAAATTGTGAGAGATCCTTTGTCTCTTCTATGGCCACAACTATGGCATCAAACATTGCTGACAGACTTCTAACGATTTTCTCAACTATTCCTCTTTCCTCAAGTTTCCCACCATGAGACCTGATTTGGGTAACCAAATCAATTACACGTGTAAAAAATGTGTCTAAATTCTGAGACTCTTTCATAAAAAATTTCTCAAAAAATCTTCTCAGCATTTGTAGTTTTGCTGTTTTCAGCTTTGTCATGCCTTGATAGGCTCCCTGGAGGGTATCCCATGCGTGCTTGGACTTTTTTGCTACTGAAATCCATGGGAATATACTTTCATGAACTGTTTGAAAGATGTAGAAGAGGACTTTGGAGTCTTTCTTCTTATTATCTCTCAGCAAATCTCTTTCTGATTGTGTCAAAGAATTATTAGTTGTTGCATCTGTTGGTTCTTGGAATCCATTCTCCACCAATTCCCAAATTTATTGCAAATAAAATAGAGCCTTCATTTTAATAACCCAATAGTCATAATTATTTCCATTAAAGTGTGGTATTTGTGAATTAGTCAAGCTTGTGCTTGTTCCTCCCATTTTCATTGTGTAAACAAACTTTCTTACTGTGTAAAAATTTTGTCCTGTGTAAAAAATTTCTCACTCCTGGAGAATACGCTCCTCAAAACAACTTTGGGCTCCTCAGTAAAACCACTTCAATTTATAGAGATTTTTAAACCTGTTTTGATTCCATGTTAGAATTTTTAAACGACAAGGGAAATTTCTTTTCCCTAGACACAAGGAGTTCACACAGAGTTGCGGAAATGATTTTAACCAAGACAACACATTTATGGAAGTTTACACAGATTTGATGACCTCACTTAATCCAAACCATATAATCAAATTATATGAATCCTCTTTTCAATACCGAGTGGTAGAGATCAAAATTGAAACTACAGAAAGGAGAAAATATAATCAAATAATTTTACTCGCAATGAAACAGAGTAAAACAAAGTGTTGCAGTAAGAACCATCGTCAAGAACCAAATCGCAACTAACCAAACTAACCAAACTTTATATTATAATTTCAAAACATGAAATACACATTCATATGGAGGCTCCGGGACCAAATATGATCAAATAATTTTACTCATGGTGAAATAGAGTAAAATAAAGTGTTGCAGTAAGAACCGTAAGTGAAAATTCCAAAACCAAATAAAAAATAAACAAACTTTAGATTATAATTTCAAAACATGAAATACACATTCATATGGAGGCTATGACTCCTTCACGAGTAAAACAACTGTTCTTACTAAAAATTACCTTCACCAGGGTTGCGGAGTAAACATAGTAAAACATGTTTTCATAAACCCACAAAAATTAGCTTCACAATTTTCTCCTTATTATCTTTCTAGACTTACATCCGCCACATTACACAAATGTTCTTGTGGCTCTCAGCGGATACGATACTAGATTTTGAGGCTTATGATTGGGATTCACATGTATGTATTTACTTTGTTCATGTAGACATGATGACAAACAATGTTGGTCGCTCCTAGATCACCCATAAATATCGGTACCAGAGTTTTCGCTGATCGCAATGGACTTGGATTACATTTGTTGTTGTTTATTTCAAAGCTCAAAGAGAGACAGCCGAGCAGAGACGTTAGAAGGAATCCAACGAATTTTTTATGGCAGTTGCTTCCTATTCCTATACAAATAAAATTCCATTACTTTGTGATATATAGTTATCGACAGTATAATAGTCAGAATGTGTGAAATAACTTGATTGATCGTGTAATGATTAAGTATTTCTTAGTGTAATTATAAAAAATTCAGTAACGAGTGTATATGTATTTAGTTAATTTTAATAAATTGAGCTTGATTTTAGTGGTTTTTTTTTTTTTTTTGGTATGTGATGTGTATTTGGTTTTTTTTCTGGTTAAATATGTATTTTGTATTTGGGCTTAGTTAATTTTAGTATTTGTACTTGGTGCATGTGAACATTAACAAAAACAAAAAGTATATTTAGTTTAGTTAGTTTTAATTATTTTTTGTTATTACATGTATAATGCTCGAAATGTGTGCAATAACTTGATTGATCCTGTAATGATTAAGTATTTCTTAAGTATTTCTTGATGTAATTATAAAAAATTCAGTAATTGGTGTATATGTATCCAGTTAATTTTAATAGTTTGAGTTTGATTTTAGTTTTTATATGTGATGTGTATTTGGTTTTAGTTCTAGTTATATTTATTGTGTATTTGGGTTTAGTTAATTTTAGCACTTGCATTTGGTGCATGTAAACATTAATAAAAACATAGAGTATATTATGTTTAGTTAGTTTTAATTATTTTTTGTTATTACATGTGTAATTAAGATTAAATTGCTTTATATATTGATTACTGATTTTGAGTGACCACATTCATTCTCCATTTTCATTTTCATTTTTAATTTTTGCTATTTTTTGCAATTAATCTTTGGGTAGCTCTTTATTTGTGCTCTAATGATTTAATTTCAGATTCCCCTAGCTACCTTTTAGGGGGTGTTGGAGAAATCACAATAACTCTATGGAACCCATAATTTCCACCTTGGTGATTCTATTTTCTAAGTTAAAAAATTTACTAATACTTGAGTGTTCTGGTGTATGTCACAGTCATTTACAATTAATTTATCACAGTAAAAAAAAAATTAATCCAAATGCTTTATTGTCACAGTCCGGAAATATTTCGGACCTTACAAATTAAAATCTCTTACATCATAATCATTATTGCAACTATAAATAAATATTCGCATACACCAATATATATATATATTCCAGTGTAGAGTGGAAAGTCTTCGGTCTTATGTTTATTTATAACCCAGCTGGTATTTGGCGCATGCTATGAATGTTGTAATGTAACGCTTATCATTCTTATGTCCTTGTGTGAGATATTGTGTTCTCGATTTATCCGTGGCATTACTCATCGGATTCCTGTATCAAGTTGTTCTTAATTACACAGTCCTGCTTGAACTATTGTCTTGCCACATGGCGCATGGTTTGCATCGTTGAGGTGTATGCCTCGACCTCAATGCATCCGCTGTACAGGGTTAACAATTTCATTAGACATGTGTAATTAATTACTCGAATTTGTCGGTGAACGCGAGGGAAATTTCGCGGTATTCTCCCGCCTGTCGATCTCGAGGTTCAGTGTTGCCGCTCCTCCATCGCGCTAGCAGGCACAGCATTCTACTAGTTTGTCTGGCGGATTACCTCTAGAATTATGGTAAGTTTATCAGGCTTGCCTCGCCAAGATTTTCCAGTTAACGGCAGGGTTAATATTATGCAATATTTATTGGGTTATTCACTCATTCTCTGAGACGTTACCCTGGTGATAATAGTTTGATTTTGCAGGTTTGAGGTCTTGGCCACCATGGCACGGCTTTCACTATACTGTTCGAGGTCTCTAACACTCAACCCAGCTTCGACGAAGTTTTCCTATAGGCATGGAGGCTTACTTGACTTGTTTTGTTTTTCAGGTCAGGGTTTTATCTCCGCCATCATATATCTTCTAAGTTCAGTTTCTTACAGGGTTATGCAAATTTTCTCTTACCCATTTTTTTTGTTTCCAGGGAACGCACCAGCTAAGTGAGATCTGTCCTCCTTCAACAGGTAACTGACTGAGACACTCCTTTTTTCTATTCGGTGCACCCTTTTAAACATATATGTCTGACCTTTGAAGTTAATGTTCTCCTCCTAGTCTCTCACAGGGCTATTTGTTTTTGCAGGTTAGACTAAACCCTTAACACTGCTCCTTAGGATTTCTTCGAGTTCGTGCTGGCGATTAACTCATCCCCAACCTTCTCTCGCAGGTACCCTGTGCCACAAATAGATGGAAGCCCTGGCTTCCGGGACTTGCATAGAATTATACCTTGTTTTACTGGTTACGCTGCTAGGGTTTAACTTGTAGTTTTATTCGCTGACTTTACAGAGTCTAAGATGTATTTGTATATTCCCTTTCTGAGTGCAAATTCCCAGTTAAATTCTATGGAGTTAGGCGGTTTTCTGTGGAATATGTAATTACCTTCTTAAGTCTGTCATCCTTATGACTGAGACATTTTGTTTTATTATGCCGCCTCAATTTAACTGAACGTTCGGTCTGTTTTATTATTTAGTCGGGATTCCTTTTTTTTTTTTTTATTATAAGCTGTACAGGCTGAAGTAGTTACAACATTTTATGTACATTCTACTCGTTAAAGATCTAGCCGTAAATCTTACTGCTTTTATTCGTTCGTCCGCAAGCTGCTTCTGTCAGAACAATATAATAACATGCATGCGAGCATTTTTGGATTTTTGACTAAGGGCTTGTTTTCTGTAACACATTATTCTGGCATTCTTCCACTTATGGAATGTTCATAATGTACAGGGAACTGTCTTACTTGTGCCGGGTAACTTCTTTTATAGTTTTCATATATCAAGTTAAATATCTGCTTCTTGTCATAGTATCGCTGGTCACTATATGCGTTACAGTTTATCGTAAGTCTGTATGGTTTCAACTTACAGGTTATCAACTTTTCCCTATGAAGAACTTCTCTGTACTACTTGAATTGTGACAGAATAGTATGATTAGTACACTATTTTTTTGTTGCTATCGAAAGAAGTTGTTCTGTATATACATATAGTTCACCTAGGCCTTACTACACTAGTCTGCTAGTTTAATGGATTGTGTATAGTCCTAATAACGAATAGGGGCAGGGTATGGTTTTCAACCCAGGCGCAACTCCACAAGTTCAAGTCTGACTTAACTCTGTGCTTTTACAGTAACTCTGTTTGGGGGTATAATACTCTTGGTTTCCTCATGCATGCATAATAGTTTCTTCTGTCTTTCTATTCCAGTTACAGAGGTTACTTTATTCTGTGAGTTTGAACTTCAGTATTACATTTCAATGCTCTACTAGTTTTTCCAGTTCGCCATACAAACCCTGTTATCCAATTCACAGAGTTCTTGTTTTTCTCTCATAATGATATACACAAAAACCTTATTCTGTCATAATATGAACTCTTAAAATAAAGAGAGAAAATTTTGTTCTGGCAATTTTTTCTTGTTAAATACACATCGCACCATCACAGAAAATAAATAGGTAGTTAAGTCTAATTACAAAGCCTTTCTTTTCACTGCCTATTGGTAATATCATTCCAGGTTAACTGGTAGCTTCCAATTTTCCGCACAATTTAGACATTAATATCACACACACAGAGCTTTGCTATTAGAACAATATTTTTGAACTTAGAAGGAACAGTCCAAGCTCCTTCTATTTTTTTTTAATAACAAAGAAATACACAGATAGTTAATCTATAATTTGCAGAGTTCCAAATATTAGATACTTATTTGATCCGGAACAAAATCCCTTTTAAACTGTGGTCCTCCCAACCATCAAAGGAGGCAATGACGTCCTCCTCTTGCCCCCTAGCTCCATAATTCTGGTCGGCGCCACTGGTAACAATGGATAATCTTCTTCTGCTGTGACCTCAGGATGGCCAATCCAGTCACAAAACAAATATTCTGGCTCTCAAGGGTTGCAGAAGCTATTCTCAATTGGTCTTCCACCCAGCTCTAGAAAATACTTCACCCTAACGCCAATTTTCAGAGGACCCCTACCCCTCTCCTTATTCTTTTTACCTCTACTTCCATCTCTGCTAACATTTCCGGTCCCAACAATAATTTTGTTTCGGGACTGCTCTAGTTTATACGTGTGTGAAATTGCCTACCATATAACACTTCAAAGGGGCTCATTTTCAGAGACTCCCGATAACCATTGTTGTATGAAAATTCCACCAGGTGCAAGTAATCTTCCCACTTGGTTGGTTGTTGCATCACATACATACAGAACATGTCTTCCAGAATTTGATTTACCTATTCTGTCGGCCCATCATTCTGAGGATGGTAGGCAGTACTAAAATGTATCTGGGTTCCTAATCCAGAAAATAAAGTTTTCCAAAAAGCAGATGTAAACTTAACATCTCGATCTGAAATCATAGTTTTAGGTATGCCATGCAACCTAAAGATCTCCTTCATAAATATATCCGCAATTTGTACCGTCTTGTAGGTAGATTGCACAGGTATGAAATGGGAAAATTTGCTTAATCTGTCCACCACTACCATAATAGAATCATTCTGCCTCTTTGTTCGTGGTAACCCTGTGATGAAATCTAAGGAGATAACCTCCCATTTCCATTCAGGAATGGGTATGGGCTGTAACAGCCCAGCAGGATGCTGATGCTCTACTTTAACCTGCTGACATTCCAAACATTTTCTTACATACTCTGCAATGTTCTTATGAATACTTGGCCAATACTAAACCTTCCTTATTGTTGTGAGCATCTTTTGATATCCCGGATGGCCAGCGTAATTGCTGCGGTGAAATTCATTCAGGATTAACTCTTTAAGATTTGCGCGGTTAGGCACATAGATATTTCCGCGGAAGTTCAAAACTTGCTCTTCATTCATTCCATACTCTATTGCCTTGTCATGCTTTTTATCATTCTCCATTTGTTGCCACAGGAATTTATATTCTGGGTCTTTTTGAGATTCTTCCTTTAATCGTTCTAGTAGCTAGCTTTCCAACTGATTAAAGTATAGAGCAAACAGACTGTGCAATTTCCGGCTTAACACATTGGAAACTCTATTTTATTTTCCTTTAACATGCTAAATGTCCACGTCAAATTCACTCAGGAATGCATTCCACCTTGCCTGTCTAGAATTTAAATCCGCTTGCTTAAAATAGTTAGTCAGGCTGCTATGGTATGTTTTAAGCACAAATATTTTACCCAGTAGATAATGTCTCCATACTTTGAGGGCATGAACTACTGTTGTAAGCTCGAAGTCATAAGCAGAGTATTTCTTCTCATGCTCTTTCAGCTTCCTTAATTTGTAGGCTATCACTTTACCTTCTTGAGTTAATACTGCTCCAACTTCTTCCTTACTTGCATCCGTACAAACTTCATAGTCTTTTTCCGGGTCAGCTACTTTCAGTACTGGGGCTGTAGTTAGGATTTGTTTCAGTTTTTCGAAGTTTTCCTGAAATTCTTTTGTCCACCTGAAAAGCTTACCTTTCTTCTGTAAAGATGTGATGGGAAAAGCGATTTTGGAAAATCCTTCTATGGATCTTCTATAATACCCGGCTAGACCCATAAATGATCTAATGTCTGCCAAATTATAAGGTACTTGCCATTCCATGATGGTTCTAATATTTTCGGGATCAACATCTATCCCTTCAGCTGATATAACGGGTCCTAAGTATTGGATTTTTGTTTTAAAGAAATTGCACTTGCTAAATTTAGCATAAAGCTGATGTTTCCTTAGTGTTTCCAGTACTATCCACAAATGCTCCTTATGCTCTGCCTCATTTTTAGAATACACCAGTATATCATCTATGAAAATTAGTACAAAATTATCCAAAAATTGATGGAAGATGCCATTCATCAACCTCATAAAGGTTGCTGGTGCATTTTTCAATCCAAAGGGCAACACAACAAATTCATAATGACCATATTGAGTGCGGAAAGTTGTTTTGAAAATATCCTCATCCTTAATCCGAATTTGATGATACCCAGATCTCAAATCTATTTTAGAGAATACTTTAGCCCCTCTCACCTGATCGAACAAATCATCGATCCTTGGTAAGGGGTATTTATTTTTAACAGTCAGCTTATTAAGCTGCCTGTGGTCCATACACATGTGTAATGTCCCATCTTTCTTCTTAACGAAAAGAACTGGTGCTCCCCAAGGAGACATACTTGGGAGGATATAGCCCTTGTCTAACAATTCTTGTAACTATATTTTCAGCTCTGTTAACTCTGGCACACTCATTCTATATGGGGCTCTTGACACCGGTGAGGCTCCCGACAACAATTCAATAGTAAAATCAATATCCCTTTTGGGTGGCAAACCAAGAATCTCTTCTGGAAATACATCGAGGAATTCCTGAACTATAGGAATGTCTTCCATTATCGGGGCCTTTTTCTTAAAATCTGCGTATCCCACTTGTATTGCATACATTTGGCATCCTTTTCTGATACACTTACCCATATGGGATGCTGTTATTGGTCGTAATTTTATGGGCTTTTGAATTCCTTGAATCTCTTTCCACGTACCATCTTGCAATCTGAAAGAGATAATATTTTCTTTGCAGTCCACTAATGTCCAGTGTCTTTCCAACCAGTCCATACCCAGTAAGACATCATAAGACCCCAATGGTAGAATATTTAAATCCACCTTCAACTGCTGTTCTGCCACTTCCCGCACACGATTGGGAACTTTTACTGTTATCTTTCGCTTCGCCCCAGTAGCTAGCTATACTAGCCACGAATTCTTAAATTTCTGTTCTTTTAATTTACATATTTCTACTAACTTGGGACTAATGTAACTCAAACTTTCTCCAGGATCTACCAAAATTGAAACAGGCTTGGTGAGTAAAGTATCTTCTAGCTCGATCATTGTAGGCTGAAAATCAACTTGCCGATCTTCCAGAGCTACATTGATGCGAGGTATGCTACGCGCCACGTCCCCTACCGTAGATGCCTCCTGCAGATTTGCTACGGTTTCACTTTTATTCCATCTGGGAAAAATTTTATAATAATGAGCTTCCCCGCAGCCCCAACACTGTAGGGGAGGTTTAGAAATCTGCACTTGCTCTGGCTTGCTTGATGCTTCTGTGGGCTTTTCCTCAGCTGGCCACTTAGTTTTTTGATGATTTTTACAGAACTGCCTACTGATTGAGTTTCTTGCTGCACTTTTGAAGCTGTTGTTTTTACTACCTTTAAATGTAGGGTTACTTTTCTGATTTTTCTTCGGCTGCCAGCTCTTTCCTCCATCACCCTTGGTCTTACTTTACTGATAGCACATTCACGCTTTCCGGATAGCCTCATCCATAGTCTGGGGGTTAACAAATTCTATCTGATCTCTCATATGGGCAGGTAAGTTTCTTAAGAATCTCTGCACCTTGGCCTTCTCTTCTTGGAGATAAGGTACGTATCGTAGCAGAGAAGTAAATTTTGTAACATATTCATCCATGGTCATTTTTCCTAGCCGAAGATCATGGAACTCCTTCGCTTTGTCATCATAGAATCTCTCTGTCAAGTATTTATCTTTGAAGTACTGCTGGAACAGTTCCCATGTGATGTCGCGTTCATCAATGGTGCGTACATTCTTCACCTCTTCCCACCACAGGGTGGCTTTTTCCCGTAACTAGTATATAGCCAATCTGGCCTTTAGATTGCTACTGTATTCATATAGCTGGAAACACTTATTTATATTTATTAACCAGGCTTCAGCCGCCTCTTCTGCTTCACTATCAAATGTCGGTGGCTTAATTTTACGGAATTCCCCCTGCAGTTCCACTTTTTGTCTTTTAAGATCTTGCTAGTCAGACAAATTTCCCGACTCTGTCTCATTATAATTCCTATTTTTACTCCTTTGGGAGAGGCTCTTTTCAGTTCTTCTAGCAGTATTGTTTCAGGTTTGCTGGTCCTCTGGCTCTGTCGATAACTCTTTCTCAGCACTAGGATGCCTTGTCTCCTGATTTTGTTTATCTGACAAACTTTTCAGGATCCTCGCTTGATCCTGTAACAACCTCTCATTGTCCCTCCAGACTCTTATCATTTCTTCCTCAAGTTGTTGTACTGTATTTAGCAGAAATGTAGTTTTTTGTTGTTGCTCCTCAAGCAATCGACTCGTCTTTTGATGCTACGCCACAGTTAATTGAACCCACATTTCTGGGTTCAAAACTGTTGGATCTTGAGTCTCATCTGGTTGCGATTGGGTTGCCATCGCTCTTGCTTCCCCTTTGTGCATTAGACACATACACACTGTTAGTAGACCCTTAAGATCCCAGTGTAGCAATCTCGCTTTGATACCACTTCTCACAGTCATTTACAATTAATTTAACACAGTGAAAAAAATAAAAATCCAAATGCTTTATTGTCACAGTCCGGAAATATTTCGGACCTTACAAATTAAAATCTCTTATGAAATAATCATTATTGCAACTATAAACAAATATTTGCATACACCAATATATATATATTCCAGTTTAGAGTGGAAAGTATTTGGTCTTATGTTTATTTATAACCCATCTAGTATATGGCGCATGATATGAATGTTGTAATGTAATGCTTATCATTCTTATGTCCTTGGTGTGAGATATGGTGTTCTCGATTTCTCCGTGGCATTACTCATCGGATTCCCGTATCAAGTTGTTCTTAATTACACAGTCCTGCTTGAACTAATGTCTTGCCGCATGGCGCATGGTTTTCATCACCGAGGTGTATGCCTCGACCTCTCTGCATCCGCTGTATAGGGTTAACAATTTCATTAGATAGGTGTAATTAATTACTAGAATTCCTTGGTGAACGCGAGGGAAATTCCGCGGTATTCTCCTGCCTGTCGACCTCGAGGTTCAGTGTTGCCGCTCCTCCATCGCGCTAGTAGGCAGAGAATTCTCCTAGTTTGTCTAGCGGATTACCTCTGGAATTATGGTAAGTTTACCAGGCTTGCCTCGCCAAGATTTTCCAGTTAACGACATGGTTAATATTATGCAATATTTATTGGGTTATTCACTCATTCTCTGAGACGTTACCCTGGTGATAATAGGTTGATTTTGCAGGTTTGAGGTCTTTTCCACCATGGCACGGCTTTCACTATACTGTTCGAGGTCTCTAACCCTCAACCCAGCTTCGATGAAGTTTTCCTATAGGAATGGAGGCTTACCTGACTTGTTTCATTTTCAGGTCATGGTTTTATCTCCGCCATCATATATCTTCTAAGTTCAGTTTCTTACAAGGTTATGCCAATTTTCTCTTACCCATTTTTTTTGTTTCCAGGGAACGCACCAACTAAGCGAGATCGGTCCTCCTTCAACAGGTAACTGACCGAGACACTCCTTTTTCCTGTTCGGTGCACCCCTTTAAACATATATGTCTGACCTCTGAAGTTAATGTTCTCCTCCTAGTCTCTCACAGGGCTATTGTTTTTGCAGGTTAGACTAAACCCTTAACACTGCTCCTCAGGCTTTCTTCGAGTTCGTGCTAGCGACTAATTCATCCCCAACCTTCTCTCGCGGGTACCCTATGCAACAAATAGATGGAAGCCCTGGCTTCCGGGACTTGCATAGTATTATACTTTGTTTTGCTGGTTACACTGCTATGGTTTAACTTGTAGTTTTATTCGCTGGCTTTACAGAGCCTAAGATGTATTTGTATATTCCCTTTCTGAGCGCAAATTCCCAGTTAAATTCTATGGAGTTAGGCGTTTTTCTATGGAATATGTAATTACCTTCTTAAGTCTGTCATCCTTATGACTGAGACATTTTGTTTTATTATGCTGCCTCAATTTAACTGAACATTTGGTCTGTGTTATTATTTAGTCGGGATTCGTTTCTTTTTTTTTTTAATATAAGCCAGACAGGCTGAAGTAGTTACAGCATTTTATGTACATTTGACTCGTTAAAGATCTAGCCGTAAATCTTCTTTTATTCGTTCGTCCATGAGCTGCTTTCGTTAGAACAATATAATAACATGCATGCGAGCATTTTTGGATTTTTGAATAAGGCCTTGTTTTCTGTAACACACTATTCTGGCATTCTTCCACTTATGGAATGTTGATAATGTACAGGGAACTATCTTACTTGCCCTGGGTAACTTCTTTTATAGTTTTCATATATCAAGTTAAATATCTACTTCTTGTCATAGTGTCACTGGTCACTATATGCGTTTCAGTTTATCGTAAGTCTGTATGGGTTCAACTTACGGGTTATCGAATTTTCCCTACGAAGAAATTCTCTGTACTACTTGAATTGTGATAGAATAGTATGATTAATGTGTACACTATTTTTTCATTGCTATTGAAAGAATTTGTTCTATATATACATATAGTTCACCTAGGCCTTACGGCACCAGTCGGCCGGTTTAATGGGCTGTGTATAGTCTTAATAACGAACAGGGGCAGGGTAGGGTTTTCAACCTAGACCCAGCTCCACAAGTTCAATTCTGACTTAACTCGGTGCTTTTACAGTAACTCTGTTTGGGGGTATAATACTCTTGGTTTCCTCATGCATGCATAATAGTTTCTTCTGTCTTTCTACTCCAGTTACAGAGGTTACTTTAATCTGTGAGTTCGAACTTCAGTATTACATTTCAATGCTCTACTAGTTTTTCCAGTTCGCTATACAAACCATGTTATCCGATTCACAGAGTTCTTGTTTTTCTCTCGCAATGCTATATACAAAACCCCTATTCTGTCATAATATAAACTCTTAAAATAAAGAGAGAAAATTCTGTTCTGGCAATTTTTTCTTGTTAAATACACATCGCACCATCACAGAAAATAAATAGGTAGTTAAGTCTAATTACAAAGCCTTTCTTTTCACTGCCTATTGGTAATATCATTCCAGGTTAACTGGTGGCTGCCAGTTTTCCGCACAATTCAGACATTAATATCACACACACAGAGCTTTGCTATTAGAACAATCTTTTTGAACTTAGAAGGAACAGTCTAAGTTCCTTCTATTTTTTTTTAATAACAAAGAAATACACAAACAGTTAACCTGTAATTTGCAGAGTTCCAGATATTAGATACTTATCTGATTTGGAACAAAATCCCTTTTAAACTGTGGTCCTCCCAACCATCAAGGGAGGCAATGACGTCCTCCTCTTGCCCCCTAGCTCCAGAATTCTGGTCAGCGCCACGGGTAATAGTGGATAATCTTCTTCTGCTGTGACCTCAGGATGGCCAATCCAGTCACAAGACAGATATTCTGGCTCACAAGGGTTGCAGAAGCTATTCTCAACTGGTCTTCCACCCAGCTCTAGAAAATACTTCACCCTAAAGCCAATTTTCACAGAACCCCTACCCCTATCCTAGAATTCCCTTTTATCCCAGAGGGTAGGTAACTGTTTTTCCAACTGTTCCTAACCACCTCCTATTTTTAGAGGGTTTTTTCCTTTTCATTCTCTGTTTCACTTATTAAGTCAGTAACAAAATAAAAAAAATACTTTTGTGTCATGAACAATTACAACTAAGTCTTTCTTGTCACAAACAATAAAAGAAAATAAAAAATATAAAAGGGCAATTAAGCCAGTAGTCTTTTAACTAGTTGTAACTAGTTTATCTCTTAATGAGGCTGTCACAGTGTAATAGAAAACATCTTCATAATATCAGAAACAAGTTCTATTTCCCACCTATATTTGGAAAAGTGTTGTAGAAATAATCTTAGTTTTATGGAATCCATAATTTCCACCCTAAAAAGCCTAATTTAAAAAAAATATCTAATCTAGCATAAACCTAACTTCCTAAAAATCTAATCCAAACATGAATCTCACTCAACCAATCTAACACAATAAACAAAATGAAGACATTGGCACCTAATCGACCAAAAGGATATCTAATCCAGACTGCACTAAACCAATATCACACAATAAACAAAATGAAAAAATTGGCACCTAATGACTTAAACCTCGGCACCCATGCTACAACACATTTAAGAAACGCATACATGGGGTAAAGAGATCCCTGAAACACACATTCACACTGCTCAGCTAGAACAAATGAAAAAATTAATGCACGGAAATGGTTTTTTAACATTAAAAGGGAATCAAATAAATCTACCTGCAAGGAGTGGTTTCTGTTATACTAATTGCAACATAAGAAGGTCGAAGATTTTCTCCCAAAAGCCAGCTGGATTACGTTTCGCCTTCAATTGCAACATACACAACTGAAATCTATTAAACATAAATTCTTCTCTTTATATTTACAAGGGTTGGTGTGCATCATTTTTGACATCGCAAACGAGATTCTACGGAGTAACTTTGACTGAAATTCCATGTTCAGACCACATTCATCTCTAACTACTGTTTTCTCCGTAAATTGCAAGCTAGTTCGTTTAAGATGATTCGACTCAGGCACCTTCGTACGGTTCTACCAGGTTTCGCTGTGCGGTAACTTATCCTGCCGTTCTCTCGGGCGTTCTTCCGACCTCTTTACTTTCCTTTTTCTTTATCTGCCCTATTTTATCTTTCTTCACCAACCAGTTAGCTTAAACTTTTATTAATTTATATGGATTCAGAATGATAAATTAAATATAATTATATATATATATATATATTTATCAACAATATTGAATTATATATGTATATTCCAAAAATTTATCAACTGAGTTATTTCAAGAATTTATCCTTTGAATATACAAAGGATAAAAAAAATTATAATGCAATTATTTTTTAATTTTATATTTAAAAAAAAAAATTACACATACAAATTTCATAAACCAATAAATCTAAGTTAATATAATCATCAAAATTTTGAAATATCAAATGTTTTACCTACCCAAATCAATAACATGTAACATGAATTTACTAATTTCTTCTGTGAAGAAAAACAATGGAAAATAAAATAAAGAAAAAAAATATCAACCTAAATTCCCTTATATAATTTTAGGTCCTAAAGCAAATCACTCAATCAGTAAAATCATAAAATAAAGAAAAAAAATATCCACCTAAATTACCTTGTATAAAATAAGGTCCAAAAGCAAATCACTTAATCAGTAAAATCATAAAATGAAAAAAATATCAACGTAAATTACCTTATATAAAATAAAGTCCAAAAGAAAATCATTTAATCAGTAAAAACAAGTTACTTATCCCACGCTTAATAATTTGTATATTATTAATAAGAAGAAAAAAAAATCAATATATGAAAATAAACTAGTTAAATAGTAATTTGTTTCTTAATAGATAATACACTTAATTAGTATTGGTCAAATTAGTTAGTAGTATTATGGAAGTATTGAGAGGAACCCAATTAACATCTTTAGAAATATTTGGATATTATTTTTTTTTAATAAGGAAATTAGCATTTTGTTAATAAAAATGATTAAAAAATATACATAGCATTTAGTTTTTTAGATCTAACTTATTCTTAATTTAGAAAAAAAGATTCAGATAATTTCTCAACCATAAAAAAATAATTCACAAAGTAATTTGTCAAATATAGAATGTAAGCATTAGCTTTATGTTCCCCTTAATGCTTACATTACATAAACTGATTGAAACAACCCATAAAAAAAAAAATATATAATCAATTTTTAAATGGTTTACAATGATCAGATCAACATGAACTCCATCAAGTTAGCAAGTTGGATTCCCAAGTTCCACCCATGAACTCCCAAGTCTCCCGAAGTCAATTAGTGAACAGCCTTCCAAGGTGTCACATAACCACAATTGAAGACCACTCTCACATCTTCAACAAAGAGGGATCTGTCCCTATTCCACAACTGCCAATCTATCTAGACAACTATCCATGTTGAGCCTTTTCACTGAAACGTAGAAAGTTGTTCTAAAAGAGTTTGAGAGGTTCAAAATTTTAGTTGAATTCATCATCATAATTGAATTAATATTCATCTATAGCTATGTTAGTTGATGCTTTTACCCTTCCTTTTAATAGATGCCTGGCATGGTGTTTGCAATTGCATTCTTTATGCCCAACTTTCCTGCAATAGCAGCATTCAAGTTTAGTTTTGTTTTCATTTTTCTTTCTCATCCTTGTAAATCAAAATAATGCATTTTATATATGATAATATCCTTTTGTATCCTTAGGTTTTAGCCTCCTTTCATCTACCAAAAGTGTTGTAATTGTCTCATCTAATGTATGTAAAGACATTTGACTTAAGGTGAAGACGACAGTGCTAAAACTTGAAGGTAAACTATTTAATAAGACGGATTTTGGGTTTCACCTTACCACTTAAGTTTCTGATAAGAGACATTAAATTTTTTAAATGACCTGACATATGAAGGGTTCATATGAAAATGTTTTATTTATTTATTTCTCTATTTCCCATTTTCCATTGCCATCCAAAATAATGTGTTACAAATTTTAAATATGAATTTTTGTTTTTGTGTTTTTTAAGTATCAAAATCAGATTCATATAAATAATAAGCTAATGATGTTCATGTGATTTTTAGTAACATGGTCATGATTATGTATTTCTAAATATTATATATTTTTATTAATAGAAAATAAATGTAAGCATATGCTTATAATTGAAAGAATGAGTAGATAATATAATATTACTACAATCATATTAGTAAATATGGTTGATATAACTTTATTATGAATATGTCTATTGGTGTATAAAAGGTGGGAAATGAATGAGATCCACGAGGAGAAACAATTTACTATGGTTGACTATAGGGAGGGATGGCATTGGTTGTCCACAATTGATGATAGTAGACTATGTTGGATAATAATTAACTATGGTTGTTCATGTTTGATCATGGAACGCCATAGTTGACCATAGTTTTCTATCATAGATTATGATGGTTCATGTAAACAATGGAAGGTCATTGACCATGTTCAACCATGGTTGTCATGAAACAAAACACTTACAATTGAAAGAATAGGTTGATAATAATAATATAATAATAATTGTGTAAATGTACCTTCTATTACTCATAGCCCTAGAGGTTCTCTAGTATAGGTTAGATTTCTAGGTGTAATGTAGGTATGTAATGTAAACTTGTAGGTGTAATGTAAGTATGTAAAAAAAATTGAATGTGGATGCCTCTCATACCAAATGAAAAAAATTAAATAAACATAAATAAAATATCAGAGACAAACTTTGGCAAAAAAAGGCTTCACAAGCCTGAATGTATTGTATTTCACAGTCACACATAACATAATGATAATTTTACAATATATAAATACATCAAAAATATGTCACAAATTGTGAATCTATCTTGAACACAGTCACTTCTATTGAGTGAATATCTCAACGACACACAAATTTAGAAGCCTAACTAGTTGGAGAGAATCTTTCAACCAACTAGATCTAAACAAACTCCATAGTATGAGTAACTAACTCATTGTAGAATAGATATATTGAACAAAATCACTTTGGTTGAGTGAATATCTCAAGGACACACTAATGTAGAAGCCTAACTAGTTGGAGAGAACCTCTCAACAAAATAGGCGTAAACAAACTCCATAGTTTGAGGAACTAACTCATCGTAGAATAGATATATAGGAATCTACGTTTCATAATTTTAATTATTTTGAATATTTTGGACTTATTGTTTTTTTTATGTGAGAGTGAGGCTAACAAAAAGGGATATCGAGCATATGTTGCTTCAATTAATAATAAAAAATTAAAGCAATAAAAATAATAATATTCAATTTGTTATGTTTTGATTTAATTTATTAACTTGTGAATAATGTTTGTTAAAATACCATGGCTTATCAATACCACATGCCGAGAAACCATAATTTATTTCACAACCAAATTATTTTATAACAATATGAAAATATTCTTAACCATAGATATTCACCACCAATATTATTAAATTTACAGTATCACGTCTTATCAACACCAAATGCCAAAAAAACATAACTTATTTCAAAATCAAAATATTTTAAAACAATATGAAAATATTCTTAACCATGGATATTCAACCCCACTTTGGCATTGTTAAACATGGATATCACCACCATTCAATATGGATATTATTAACTTGTAAATAGGCTTTGTTATAACACTACAGGTCAATACAATATTCCAAAAAAAAATAGCTTATTTCATAATAAAAATACTTTATTTTAATTTAATTTTATAACATTTTCTTAATTGAAGCTAAAAATAAAAAGGTTATAATTATTTTTATCTCTAAACCCTATAAAGACTACTCAAAATATTCTCATAGAAATTAAATTAAGGTTTTAGTAAAATTAAAATTGAGAATAGTTTCATATTTAAAGTTGTGAAATGTATATAAGATAAATAGTATTATTAAGAACCAATATAGATCCATCGTAATTAAGGTTCCAAGTTACAAGAGCATGAAAAGTGGCTAACAATAATAGAGGAAAGACGTGCATAATTTTCTTAAAGTTTTCATTATTTTTTTTTTTTTGATATGATTGATCCAAAATATAGGTTTAATATTTTACAAACAATTGGTTTATTTTAATTTAGATATTTTCTTAAACACAATACAATGAGATCAAATTTAAGGGGGAGGAAAGGGAGGGCCATAGTGATAAAGTTGGACCACAAAGAGAGAGAGAGAATGATGGGGAGAGAGGGAGAGGGAGAGAGGGGCAGGAAGAGAGAGAGGGCGTGGAGAGGGAGGAAATAAAAAATACATAGAGAGATAGAGGTGGAGAGAGACAAAGGGAGTAACAAGAGAGATATGGAGAGAGGAGAGGTGGGGAGAGAGATAAGGATAGAAGGGTAATAGAGAGAGAGGGAGTCAGAGAGAGATAAAGACACACACAGTGAGGAAAGACAGAGGAAGGTGGAAATGAAATGGAGAGAGAGGACTCAAGAGAGAACGAGTTGGAGGGGGGAGAGAGGGAAGGAAGGAAAAATATATAGAGGGAGAAAGCTGGAGAGAGAAAGGGAGTGACACGGAGTAATGGAGAAAGAGTGAGGGAGAAAGGAGAGCAGAGGCCAGGAGAGAGAGAAGGAGAGAACGGTAAGAGAGAGAGAGAAAGGGAACACAAAGATTGAGAGAGGGAGGGAGAGAAAGAGGGAGGGACGGTGTGTATGTTTGGGGGTGACATACATAAAGGGAATAGGAAAGAGACATAGATAGAAACATAGATATTATGTAGTATGATATACCTAGCCTAGATCCATCTTAATTCCATATCTATTAAGCACCCAAGGGGATCAAATCTCTTTAGGTGCAAACATTTCTTCAAGTTTTGCATTCAAAAAAGAGGTTTTCACCTCTAGATATTAGATCCCTCTAAGAACTTAATAGATCCAGAGTTAAGATGGATCTATGCTGGATATGTTAAGAATTTTATAATACATTATGGAATGTAATATTTCTTGATCCAGTCAAATAAAAAAAAAAATTAAAATTAAAAAATAATAATTTAATTTAAAATTAAAATAACTCTAACAAAACCCTAATTCATTTTATATAAAATATAAAATTTTAAGTATTGAGTCACAGTGAATTATATTAGATAATCATTTTTTGGGATTCAACTGGGTTAAGTAAGTTCCATGAGAAGTAGTCTTAAAAAATGCATAAGTAAGTTCCATGAGAGGTAGTCTTAACTGACTATTTTCTCATGGTCATAGGGGTGAAGAAGTGAGATTTAAAATAGTGAAATGAATCACATAGGGTCAATCAACACTTCTGAGACTTGCACCTAAGAAGGTTAACAATTATATGATACATTCCATCCCATATAGTTAATTTCCCATCCCTACAACCGTGACTATACCATCTCTCCATCGTTATAACAAAAAATTAGAGAACGTTTCTCAAGTCGCAGTTCTGCTAATGTGGGCGATGGTGAAAGAAGTCGGGTGTAGGAAGAGATATATGTCATTATTTTTTATGTTTATATATATGAACCTAAATCCATTAAAAACCATGCATTCTAGAACAACCCAACCATCCTTATTAAGCTATGTTGTTTTTTTTTAGTGAAAAAAAATAGATAGAGATTGGTTTACTCAATATTAAAAGTAGATGAATAAATAAATTAAAAACATCAATAATAAATAATTGGAGTAGAATTGGACTAATACTAAAACTGAACTATTTATACTTATGTATCATATAAAGACAAGAATGTGATGATGCGTAACACGCACTAATATTAATATCTCAACACTCTTGTCACTCCAAGAAAATAAAATCCTCATCGAAGAAGGTAAGATATTATACATTATTCCTCAGGGAAGATAATACATCATTGTTTGAGATACATTATACAAATGGAACGATAGTGTCTAATGTTCTAATATCTACGATGTTATATACCGCTGAGATTGTTGGAAATTAATCTCAAACACCGCGTTAAATGAACTGGCAGCAGCCATACCTCAGTTACTGTTTTATAGGTTGCAGATTGCGTATGCACAGAAGGACAAGTTCTCAGCAAAGGAAAATTACCATTCCACAACAGATTAAATAAATCAAATTCAAATAGAAGTTAATACATGGGTATTAAATGGGGTATTAAATGAGCATGGGTAAATAATTAATCCGCAAGTTATGTTTAGTTCACACAACTTCTGTAATTTCTAGTAAATGATGTCCGCCCATGCTTTTTATTAAATTTGATATGTCATGAATTAAATGTTTTAGTATATATGTTTATATTTTACATGTAAGTAAACAGAGAGAGAAAGAGTGAAGATAGTGTTGTGTAATGTGGTGGATGTAAGTCTGGAAAGGCAAGTGGAGAAAATCATGGAGCGAATTTTGGTGGGTGCGTGAAAACAGTTTTTACTATGTTTTACTCCGCAATCTTGGTGAATGTAAGTTCTAGAATTTTCACCTGTGTGTTTCACCACAACACTCTGTTTTACTCTGTTTCACCATGAGTAAAATTAGTTGATGGTATTAAATCCTCTCTATAGTTGCCATTTTAATCTCTGCCACTCTGTATTGAAAAGAGGAATCATATGATTTGATTTCTGCAACTGTGTGCTATGGATTAAGTGAATTCCACAACTCTTTGTAAACTTTAGTAGATGTGTTGTCTTGGTTAAAGTAATTTCCGCAACTATGTGTGAACTCCGTGTGTTGAGGGAAAAACATTATCTCCTTTGTCTTTTAAAATTTTCTAACATGGTATCAGAGCGGGTTTAAAAATCTCAATAAAATATAGTATTTTTACTGAGAAGTTAAGAGAAGCTCTGAAAATTTATGTGGAATGTATTCTCTATTAGTGAGAAAGTTTTCACGTAGTAAGAAAAGTTTTACACAGTGAGAAAGTTGTTTACACAGTAAAAATTCCAACAAAAAGCACAAGCTTAACTAATCCACAAATACCACAGCTTCATGGAAAAAATTATGATTATTGGGTTTATTACGATGAGAGTTGTGTTTACTTCACTAGATATATGGGAGCTGGTGGAACAAGGTTTCCAAGAACCAATAGATGCAGCAGCAGAAAGAGATGTGTTGAGATATAAAAAGAAGAAGGACAACAAAGCCCTCTTCTACATTTTTCAAGCAGTGCATGAGATTATATTCCCAAAAATTGCAACAGCAACAAGGTCTAAGGAGGCGTGGGATATTCTCAAGACAGCCTATCAAGGCATGGAGAAGGTGAAGATAGAAAAGCTAGAAATGCTGAGGAGAGACTTTGAAACTCTCTGTATCAAAGAGTCCGATAAAATAGACTCATTCTTCACACATGTGATTGGGTTGGTTACCCAGATAAGTTCTCATGGATAGACACTTGAGGAAACAAGAATAGTTCAGAAAACCTTGAGAAGTCTACCCTCAAGATTTGATGCCATAGTAGTGGAAATTGAAGAGACAAAGGATCTCTCACAATTTTCAGTGGATGAGCTTTGTGCATCCGTGATGTCTCATGAACATGGACTGAACAAAACAGCGGACTCCCTATTGGAGCAAGCATTCAAGACACATATATATTTTTGTCGAGGTAGAGTTAGAGTAAGATAAAACTACCGAGGAGAAGGAAGAAGGCCACACAGAGGTCGAAGAAATAGCCCTGCAAGCACAGGTGGAAGGGGCAGCAATCAGAATCAAAGTGAAGGCTCAAGCCAACACCAACCACAAGGAAAAATGTATGACAAATCTCAAGTCCAATGTCATTATTGTAAAAACTATGGACATTATGCCAATGAATGTAGACATAAAAAAAATAACATGAATAATATGTAAAATGCAAATTTTGCAAAAGAAGATGAGAACCAAAGTAATGTGCTTCTAACATGTAATGTAGCACAAGAAAAAGAAGATAACGTATGGTTTTTAGACTCAGGTTGTAGTAACCACATGACTTTAAACATAGCAATGTTTTCCAATCTTGATGAGAATGTGAAGTCTGAAGTGACAACAGAGAATGATAGCAAAGTCTCTATCATGGGAAAAAGAAGAGTGTCAATATTGACAAGGAAGGGAGAAAAGAAATTTGTACGAGATGTATATTATGTACCCAGCCTGAAATGTAACCTTCTAAGCATTAGAGAGCTCATGAACAAGGGCTATAATGTATTTTTTTTAAATGATGTATGTACTATCATGGACGTACCTCCAAGTAGAAGAGTCATTGCTGAAGTAAATATGAAAAAGAATAGGATGTTTCCTCTCAAGCTCAGAAAAAAATTGAAGGAAGGAGGTGTGGTAGCAGCACTCACACAATAGGTCTTTCAAGAAGAAGTCAATGACGAAAAATGGTTATGGAATTTGAGATTTGGACATCTCAATTTTGGAGGTTTGAACCTCCTGCATAGAAAAGGCATAGTAAAGGGATTACCACTCCAAGAAAACTGGACAACCTGTGTGAAGGATGTATCTTGGGAAAACAAAGTAGAGAAGCATTCCCAGCAGGGAAGCGTATAAGGGAAAAAACACCCTTAGAGATTGTGCACTCAGATTTATGTGGACCACTACAAACGCCATCTTTAGGTGGCAGCCATTATGTTTTGACATTCATATATGACTACACAATAAAGACATGGGTCTATTTTCTAAAACAGAAAAGTGAAGTGTTTGAACAATTCTGTCACTACAAAGCTGTTATTGAGAAGAAAATTTGGAAGTACATCAAAGTGTTGAGAACTGACAGAGGTGGGGAATATATCTCCAAATATTTCCTATGTTTCTGTAGGGAGAATGGCATACACAGGAAGTTTACCACAAGGTACACACCACAACAAAATGGTGTTGCAGAAAGGAAGAATAGGACCATCATGGACATGGTCAGAAGTATGTTGAAGGCAAAAAATTTGCCAAATGAATATTTGAATGAAGCTATCAATTGTGCAGCGTATATTTTGAATAGATGCCCAACCAAAGCTGTTATGAATAGAGTTCCGGAAGAAGCATGGAGTGGAACAAAGCAGTTTTTCACTCACATGAAAGTATTTGGACTTGTGGCATATGCACATGTCCTAGATCAGCTAAGGAAGAAATTGGATAGTAAGGGGGAGAAGTGTATCTTTGTTGGATACAGTGATGAGTCCAAGCCATATAAATTATATAATCCATTCACTAAGAAAGTTATAGTCAGTAGAGATGTGAATTTTATTGAAGAAGAAGCTTGGGATGGAAGCTTAGAGAAGACAATGAATGTGAAGACATGTGTGTCTCACGAAGAGCAAGAGGAATGCACAGTAGAAAATAATTCCTCCACGGTGGCTCCACCTCCACCTACACAAGCACATCAGAGCACACCACAAGATGGAAAGAAAAAAACCTTGAGAATTTAAGGAAGTGCTTCTCCAAGCACACCACAGGGATCAGAAACTCCCTCGAGTTCAAGTGGAACTCCAAGCACACTAAGAAGACAAAAATTCAGAAATATAAGTGAAATATATCAGCAAGATGAATTTGATAGCAGCGCTGGTCTAAATTAATTATTGCATTATTTTGTCATGTAGATGACTCAAACCATTTTGAAGATGCATTCAATGAAGAGAAATGGGTTGCGGCAATGAATGAAGAGATAGAAGCAATATAAAATAATGACACATGGGAGTTAGTGGACCTCCTGCAAGGTAAAGAAGTCATTGGAGTGAAGTGGGTCTATAAGTCGAAGAGAAATGCTGAAAGAAAGATCGAAAGGCACAAAGAAATACATGTTGTGAAAGGTTAGAAGTAGCAGCATGGAAGAGACTATGAAGAAACATTTATGCCAGTCGCGACGATGGAGACAGTGTGTATAGTGTTGTCAATTGTAGTGCAACATAAATGGAAAGTTTATGATATGGACGTAAAGTCATCATTATTCAATGGAGTGCTGAAAGAGGAGGTGTATGTTGCGCAACCTCCTGGCTATGAAATAGAAAGCCAGGAACACAAGGTGTGTAGGTTGAAAAAATATCTCTATGAGCTGAAACAAGCATCGCGTGCATGGTACAATAGGATAGATGCTTACCTGCTGGAAAATGGGTTCGACAAATGTGATGGTGAACTTACTCTTTACATCAAACAAAGTGACGATAAGATTCTTATCATCATTTTGTATGTAGATGATTTGATTTCTACAGGCATTGATGATTTTCTCATCACTGATTTCAAAGAAGTGATGAATAGTGAGTTTGAAATGACTGATTTGGGTTATTTAAATATTTTTTGGGCATAGAAGTGAAGAAAAAAGAACATAGTATTTTTATTGCTCAAGCAAAGTATGTAGCAAAATTTTTGGAGAGGTTTGATATGTAGAACAACAAGCCATCACCAACTCCAACCATCATGGGGTTGAAGTTGAGCAACGAGGATTGTAGCAGAAATGTCAATCCGACATTATACAAGAGAATGGTGTGCAACCTGGTGTATTTGAATGCAACTAGGCTTGATATAATGTATGCAATGAGTTTGGTGCCGAGGTTCATGGAGACACCTAAAGAGACTCATTGGCAAGTAGCGAAAAGAATTTTAAAATATGTCAATGGGACAAAGGAGTATGGCATTTTGTACTTTGCAACTGATGATTTTAGGATGATTGGTTACATTGACAGTGATTGGGCAGGAAGTGTTGATGACAGAAATATCACGTAAGTATATGTTTTTCATTTGGGTTCAGGGGCCATTTCATGGGCTTCCAGGAATCAGCTGATAGTGTGATTTTCAACAAAAAAAGCTGAGTATGTCATCGCAACAGCAGCAGTGTGTCAAGCAGTTTGGATGAGAAGGATATTGCAGTATTTATGTCATGAACAAGATGGAGAAAACACTATTTTCTGTGATAACAGTTCAACAATTGCACTATCAAAGAATTATATCTTTCATAAAAGGACAAAGCATATTGATGTCAAATATCATTTCATAAGAGAATTGGTTAACAATAGTGAGATTGTGCTGCAACATTGCAAGTCAGAAGAACAATTTGCAGACATCTTCACAAAGCCATTGGCATGTGAAAATTTTGTTTTTCTCAGATATTGTTTGAGAATGTTCAATGGTGGAATTTGCAATTAAGGGGGAGTGTTGGAAATTAAACTCAACCACCGCGTTAAATGAACTAGGAGCAGCCATACCTCAGTTAACGTTTTGCACGTTGCGGATTGTGTGTGCAGAGAAGGACAAGTTCTCAGCAAAGGACAATTACACATTCCACAACAGATTAAACAAATAAAAGTCAAATAGAAGTTAATACATGGTTATTAAATGAGCATGGAAAAATAATTAATCCGAAAGTTATGTTTAGTTCACACAAGTTCTGTAATATCCAGTAAATGATGTCCGCCCATGCTTTGTTTTAAATCTGGTCTGTCATGAATTAACTTTCTTAGTACATATGTTTAGATTTTACATGTAAGTAAACAGAGAGAGCAAGAGTGAAGATAGTGTTGTGTAATGTGGCGGATTTAAGTCTCGAAAGACAAGTGGAGAAAATCGTGGAGTGAATTTTGGTGGGTGTGTGAAAACAGTTTTTACTATGTGTTACTCCGCAACTCTGGTGAATGTAAATCCAAGTAAAAAGTATTGTTTTACTTGTGAAGGAGTCACAATCTCCATATGTTAATGTATTTCATGTGTTTTTGTTATTTGAGATATAGTTCTGGAATTTTCACCTTTGTGTTTTACCGCAACACTCTGTTTTACTCTGTTTCACCATGAGAAAAATTAGTTGATGATATTAACTCATATTTATAGTTGCGATTGCCACTGAGTATTGAAAAGAGGAATCATTTGATTTGATTTCTGCAACTGTATGGTATGGATTAAGTGAATTCCAAAACTCTGTGTAAACTTTAGTAAATGAGTTGTCTTTGTTAAAGTAATTTCCGCAGCTATGTGTGAACTTCGTGTGTTGAGATAAAAACATTATTTCCTCTAGATTTTAAGTTCCAACTCCATCTTTTAAGTTCCAACCGCATCAAGTAAGTTCCATGAGAGGTAGTCTTAACTAACTATTTTTTCATGATTTTTGAATAGTCCACTTAAAACTCATTGCATATGGTGATGCTCACAAGGGGGAAGAAGTGAGATTGAAAATAATGAAATGAATCACTTAAGTTCAATCATCACTTTCCAAACTTGCACCCATAAACAAAACTTCACTTCAATAAATTGCAGCCATTAGAAATTACTACTAGTTATTATTTAGCTGCCAAGCTAAAAAAAAATTGACAATTCTTTGATACATTCCATCCCATATAGTTAACTTTCCATCCCTACAACCATGACTATACCATCTCTCCGTCGTTATAACAGAAAATTAGTGGGTGATTTTGAAAAAAGTCGGGTCTAAGAAGAGATCTATGTTATGTTTTTTTATGTTTATATATATGAACCTAAATCCATAAAAAACCATGCATTCTAAACAACTCAACTATCCTTCTTAAACTATGTTATTGTTTTTTGGAAAAAAATAAATAGATAGAAATGGTTTTACTCAATATTAAAAATAGATAAATAAATAAATTAAAAACATCAACAATAAATAATTGGAGTAGAACTGAACTAATAGTAAAGACTGAACTATTTATAATTATGTATCATATCAAGACCAGAATGTGATGACACATAAAAGGCACTAATATTAATATCTCAACACTCTTGTGACTCCAAGAAACTAAAATCCTGATCGAAGAACACAAGATATTATAAATTATTCCTCAGGGAACATAACACATCTTTGTTTGAGATACATTATACAAATGGAACGATAGTGTCTAATGTTCCGAGAGCTACGATGTTATATACCGCTGAGATTGCCCTAATTTTGATAGTGAAATGATACATGGTATAGAAGTCCTAACTGTATTAAAGATGATTGGCGAATCTAAATATTTTTTTTTCAAAGGAAAAAAACGTTGATTATATTAATAATATAAACAGTACATGTTAAACATTCTCAACTATTGAAATATAGTGAGAGATCATTCAAAAAGCCATAACACACAGTGCTAATAATGAAAGAGAAAAACTATGAGCAGAGGTCTGGCTACCACATCTTGGTAATGAATTACATCCCATAATATCACAGATTTATGTCCTTGGCAATAGAAGCAAGAAAAGTGAGGAAAAAGATTAGTAGAATATACATGAAAACTTATGCGTAAAAGTAACAATTTTAATAGCAAGAAAACTAAAGTAATATGGGATATCCATGATGAAGTAGGGATCTTAAATATAGCGCATCCCATTTTGTGGAAAAAAACTTGCACGGGCTCGCTTGATATGAAGTGTAACCACGCAGACCTAGCAAATCGCCATCCTTTCCCACGATATAGAAAAGAACCAGGCTCGCTTGACCTGGTGACCTGAATCTTGTGAGGAAAAGGATCTGATATTACTTGAAAAAACGAGTACTACAGCATATACATAGAATAATACAATAATAGGCTCGCTTGATATACTTCAACAGGCTTGCTTGTGGAGACATCAACAGGCTCGCATGATAAGATATGAGATAGACAGAGTAAAAAATGTTGACCATCTGGAGAGCAATACTTGCGACCATATGAAGCATATTAAGACCATGAATACGCTGATGACATTAACCAGAACCCTGTGGAAACAGATATTGATGACCGAGAACAAGATAATGCTGAAATAGGATCGATGATAGCAAGTGCCAAAAAGGAAGATAAAAAAAAAAGACTCATGGAATGGGGGTAGAAGATGCCTCCACAAGTACACCGTTTCTGAAATGTTAAATCTTCACAGAACCAAAATCTGCCAGAAGACCCCTTTTGGATAGTCGATTAGCACGTGTATTATTTTCATGGAATACATGGGAAATAACAATACAACCCAATCGTCTCCAGAGCCTACGAAATCTGTCCATCCAACCCTGTAAATGTGGAGACATCATTTGATAATTATTTGTAACCCATCCAATGATCAATTTTGAATCCCCGAATATACTGGTAATCTGGATTTGAGAATCACAGGCAAAGAAAAGGCCACCCCAAAGAGACATTAATTCAGCCTTGTTGTTAGACCCTGGACCCCCATTCCAAAAAATGTGAAATCGATCCATATTTGGCAGCTTGATCCAAACTCCGCAACCCATGACCCCATCTGCCGATGCACCATCAAAGAAAAGTGCAGGTAAGGAAATCTCGTGCGGTCTAATACGCCGAGAGCCATTGGTGATCAAAGGAGAATGTTGTACACAGTCATCCATCCATCTTGTAATGGCCAAGTAGAAACGATGAATGAGGAATGGTTGGCCCTCAAAAATTAGATTATTCCTAGCTAGCCAGATCTCCCAGACAAGATAAAATGGGAGGGCATTGTATTTAGAATTAAACTTATCCCAATCATATGCAGCTGAGATGAAATCCACTAGGGACCAATCAGGATTAATAAAGAAAGAGCTAAACAGCCTCCATATAGCTACAAATTTCTGGCAAGTGAAAAACAAATGAGATATGGATTCTTCTCCCATACCACACAGGGCACAACGATTGGCGAATCTAACTCTATTTGCTTCGTTATTTTAAAAGACTCAAAGTCTTGTTTGATTTCGATTAAAAAATGATAATACTGACTTTTTGTTTTCAGATTATGACAAATCCGGATGCACCTACTCCTAGCGACCCTATCGCACGCGAGTATTTACACTCGTATTTATTCACATTATCTGAAACAAGGCCACAAAATTTACAATTCAATATGTACAACGTCTCTGCAGTAAACACACTGTCAATGTTGAATTCAGGTTATGTCATGTGCACGATTGGTACTGACATCCGTCCTACAACAACGCCTCTTTCGGTAACAGCTGAACCACAATACTCTATTTAATTTTCTTGCATATGAAATCCTAATCGTTGTAAAAAAATTGAAATCGTTTGAAAAGAGTACGATTATTGTAATAACTAATCTAAAATTATATTAGTTTAATCATCAGATATATTTATGGTTTTTATAAATTTCCTGCAAAACTATGGGATGTAAGCTATGAATCTAGACAATATTCGTTTTGAAACATATATATCTATATACGGAGTTTTAGTATAACTAGTTTTAGTTGTTTTGTATATTCATTTCAAGGTGGTGTGGACAGATGTGTTATAATTTTTAAAGGACTATGGAAACTTCTTTTCCCTCAACTCAAGGAGGAGATCACATAGAAAACACATTTACAGAAGTTTACATAGAGTTGGGGAACTTACTTTCCAACAATTATGGAAATCAAATTATATGAATCCTCTTTTCAATACATGAAATATACATTCATATGGAGGTTGTGGCTCCTGCACGAGTAAAACCATTGTTCTTACTGAGAATTACATTCACCAGGGTTTCAGAGTAACACACAGTCTCACCCATCAAAATTCGCTCCACGATTTTCTCCTTCTTGTCTTTCGAGACTTACACCCCCCACATTACACAACGCTCTCTTACTCTAAAAAAATTAAATGTAAAATCTAAACATATATATCTAAGACATTAATTCATGATAGAACAAATTTAATACATAGTATGGGCGAACATCATTTTTTGAACATTACAGAAGTTGCGTGAACTAAACAACACTTGCGGACTAAATGTTTGCCCATATACATTTACTAACTATGCATTAAATTCTATTTGACTTTAATTATTTAACGTTGTTGTGGAATGGGTTATGTACTATGCTGAGAACTTTTCCTTGTATGCAAACTCAATCCGCAACCTGCAAAACGTTAACTGAGGTATGGTTGCTGACAATTCATTTAACGTGGTGGTATAGATTAATTTCCTACACTCCCCCTTAATCACAACTACTGCCATTGACCATTCTCGAACACTCTCTGAGATAAACAAAATTTTCACGTGCGAATGACTTTGTGAAGATGTCCGCAAACTATTCCTCTGACCTGCAATGCAGCAACACAATTTAACCATTGTTAATTAATTCTCTTATGAAATGATATTTAGCATCAATGTGTTTTGTCCTCTTGTGAAAGACAAAATTCTTTCATAGTGCAATTGTAGAATTGTTATCACAAAAAATAGTGGTTGTGCCATCGTGTTCATGACATAGATCCTGCAACATCATTCTCATCCAAATTGCTTGACACATTCCTGATATTGCGGCAACATACTCATATTTTGCAATTTACAATGACACTATCAAATGCTTCTTTGAATCCCATGAGATGGCTACCGAACCCAAATGAAAAACATATCCTGACGTGCTCTTTCTGTCATCAACAATTCCTACCCAATCACTGTCAATATAACCAACCAACCTAAAATCATTTTTTGCAGAGTACAAAACATCATACTCCTTTGTCTCATTAACATACTTTAAAATTATTTTCACCACTGGCTAATGTGTCTCCTAGGGTGTCTCCATGAACCTTGACACCAAACTCATTGCATACATTATATCATGCCTAGTTGCGGTAAAATACATTGGTTTGCCTACCATGATTTTGTATAATGTCGGATTGCCATTGTTGCTGCAAGATTCCTTGCTCAACTTCAACCTCATGACGGTTGGAGTTGGTCATGGCTTGTTTTTCTTCATATTAAACCTCTCTAATTTTTTTGCAACATACTTTTCTTGAGAGATAAAAATGCCATTTTATGTTTGCTTTAATTCCATGACCAAAAAATATTTTAACAATCCCAAGTCAGTTATTTCAAACTCACTTTTCATGACTGCTTTGAAATCAATGATGAGTAAATCATCACTCCCTATGAAAACCAAATCATCTATATACAAAATGACAATAAGATGCTTATCGTCATTTTTTTTTATGTAGAGAGTAGGTTCACCATCACATTTGTCGAATCCATTGTCCATCAGGTAAGCATAGATCCTGCTATACCATGGACATAGTTCTTGCTTCAACCCATAGAGAGCTTTCTCCATCCTACATATCTTGACTTCTTTTCCTTCTACCTCATAGTCAAGAGGTTGCACAACATACGTTTCCTCTTTCAAAACTCCATTCAAGAACGTTGACTTCACATCCATTTGATACACTTTCCATTTCTATTACGCTGCAATTGACAACATTGTACGCATTGTCTCCATCTTCACAACTGAAGAAAATGTTTCCGCAGAGTCTCTTCCATGCTGCTACTTGTAACCTTTGACAGCTAGCCTCGCTTTATGCCTTTCAATATTTCCTTCAATGTTTCTCTTTGTCTTATAGACCCACTTCAATCCAATGACTTTTTTTTCCTTGTGGAAGGTCCACTAACTCCCATGTGCTGTTCTTTTCTATTGCTCCCATCTCTTCATTCATTTCCACAACCCATTTCTCTTTTTTGACTGCATCTTCAAAGTGTATTGGGTCATCTACATGAAAAAATAATGCAAATAATGAATTCAGACCAGTGTTGCTATCAACTTCATCTTTCTCATATATTTCATTTAAATTTCTGAATTTTGGTCTTCTTATCCTTGCTGAAGATGGGCTTGGTGTTGCGCTTGAAGTAGATGTAGTTGCGGATCCTTGTGGTGTGCTTGGAGAAGCACTTGCTTGGTTGTGCAACATTGTCCTATTATTTGTTTGTGGTGTCACACGTTGGTTGCTTTGTTCAGCTTGTGTATGTGGAAAAGGAGTCACGCTTGAGGAATTACTTGTTGCTGTAAATTTCTCTTTGTCTTCATGTGACATACATGTTTTCACATTGACTGTCTCCTCTAAACTTCCATTCCATGCTTCCTTTTCTATGAACTGAACATCTCTGCTGATTATGACTTTATTGGTTGTTGGATTGTAGACCTTGTATTCCTTGGATTCATCACTGTATCCCACAAATATGCCTTTCTCCCCCTTGTTGTCCAACTTCTTCCTCAACTCATCTGGGACATGTGCATTTGCCACACATCCAAACACTCTCATGTGAGTGAAATATTGCTTTCTTCCACTCCATGCATCTTCAGGAACTATGTTCATTACACTTTTTGTTGGACACCTATAATAATATACGTTGCACAAGTGGAAGCTTCAGCTGAATAATCATTTGAGAAATTATTTTCCTTTAACAAACTCCTTGCCATTTCCATGATGGTCCTATTCTTCCTTTCTGTGATACGATTTTGTTGAGGTGTATACCTTGTTGTAAACTACTTGTGAATTCCATGCTCCTTGTAAAAATGTAGGAAGTCACTTGAGATATATTTTCCACCTCTATCAGTCCTCAACACTTTGATGTACTCTTCACTTTGCTTTTCAATAAGAGCTTTGTAGTGGCGGAAGCAGTGAAATACGTCACTTTTCTATTTTAGGAGATAAACCCATGTCTTCCTTGTGTAGTCATCTATGAAGGTCAAAATGTAATAGCCGCCACCAAATGATGGTGCTTGCATTGGTCCACATAAATTTGAGTGGACAATTTCCAAAGGTGCTTTTGGCCTTATAGACTATCCTGTTGGAAATGATTCCCTATGTTGTTTGCTTAAGATACATCCTTCACTTAGGCTATCCTACTTTTCTATGAGTGGCAATCCCTTCACCATTTCTTATGCAACAGATTCAAACCTCCAAAGTTGAGATGACCAAATCTCAAATTACATAACCAATTCTCATCTTTAATTTCTTCTTGAAAATTTTCTTGTGTGACGGCTACTACAACACTTTCTTCCTTCAAATATGATCTTAGCTTGAGAGGAAACATTTTATTGTTTTTCATATGAACTTTTTCATTCCACTGTCTACTTGGAGGATTATCCAATATTATGCACACATCATTCTTGAAAAATACATTGTAGCCCTTTTGCATGAGTTTTCTAATGCTTATAAGGTTATGCTTCAAACCAGGGACAAAGCAAACATCTGACATGAACTTCTTCTCTCCCTTCTTTGTTAGAAAGTCTACTCTTCCTTTTCTCATGAAAGAGACTTTGTTATCAGTCCCAAATGTTACTTCAGATTTTACACTTTCATCTAGATTGGAAAAAAATTCTATTTTTTCAGTCATGTGGTTGCTACACCCTAAACCGAAGAACCACACATATCCTTGTTTTTCTTATGCTACATTACAAGCTAAAAACATATTATCATGGTTCTGATTTTTCTTTATGAAATTTGTAGTTGGTTTTCTACTTATGTCATATTGTTTCTTTCTACATTCATTTGCATGATGACCATACTTCTTACAATAATGACATTGAACTTCAGATTTATCATACCTATGACCTTGTTTTTTATTTTTTCTTGGGCATTGAATTGGATTTTGATTGATACCCCTTCCACTTGAGCTTGAAGGGTTGCTTCTTCCACCTCTATGTGGGCTTTTTCCTCTTCATCTATAATTTGATCTTTATCGACCTCTACCTTGACGAAAGGAAGCTTCTGCCTTGAACACATGCTCTAATGATAGGTTTGATCCTCTGTTCAATCCGTGTTCATGAGAAATCAGTGATGCATGAAGCTCATCCACTGAAAATTGTGAGAGATCCTTTGTCTCTTCTATGGCCACAACTATGGCATCAAACTGTGTTGGTAGAATTTTAACAATTTTCTCAACTATTCCTGTTTCCTCAAGTGTCTCACCATGAGAGCTAATTTGGGTAACCAACTCAATTACATATCTAAAAAATGTGTCTACTTTCTGAGACTCTTTCATAAAAATTGTCTCAAAATCTCTTCTCAGCATTTATGGTTTAGTTGTTTTCAGCTTTGTCATGCCTTGATAGGCTGTCTGGCAGGTATCACACGCCTACTTGGACTTTTTTGTTACTGCAATCCTTGGGAATATACTTTCATGAACTATTTGAAAGATGTAGAAGAGGAATTTGGAATATTTCTTCTTATTATCTCTCAACAAATCTCTTTCTGATTGTGTCAAAGAATTATTATTTGTTGCATCTGATGTTACATCTGCTGGTTCTTGGAATCCATTCTCCACCAATTCCCAAATTTCTTGTGAATAAAATAGAGTCTTCATTGTAATAACCCAATAGTCATAGTTATTTCCATTAAAGTGTGGTAATTGTGGATTAGTCAAGCTTGTGCTTGTTCCTGCCATTTTCATTGTGTAAACAAACTTTCTTATTGTGTAAAAATTTTGTCCTGTGTAAAAAATTTCTCACTGCTAGAGAATACGCTCCTCAAAACAACTTTGAACTCCTCAGTAAAACCACTTCAAAACAACTTTGAACTCATTAGTAAAACCACTTCAATTTACAGAGATTTTTAAACCCGTTTTGATACCATGTTAGAATTTTTAAAGGACAGGGGAATTTTCTTTTCTCTCGACATGAGTTTACACAGAGTTTCTAAAATTGATTTTAACCAAGACAACACATTTATGGAATTTTACACAGAGTTGCTGGCCTCACTTAATCCAGACCATATAGTTGCGGAAATCAAATTATATGAATCCCCTTTTCCATACCTAGTGGCGGAGATCAAAACCGAAACTATAGAAAGGAGAAAATATAATCAAATATTTTTACTCGCGGTGAAACAGAATAAAACAAAGTGTTGCAGTAAGAACCATCGTGAAGAACCAAATCGCAACTAACCAAACTTTAGATTATAATTTCAAAACATGAAATACATATTCATATGGAGGCTCCGGGAGCAAATATGATCAAATAATTTTATTCATGGTGAAATAGAGTAAAACAGAGAGTGTTGCAGTAAGAACCATAAGTGAAAATTCCAGAACCAAATCAAAACTAAACAAACTTTAGATTATAATTTCAAAGCATGAAATACACATTCATATAAAGGCTATGGTTCCTTCACAAGTAAAATCATTGTTCTTACTGAAAATTACATTCACTAAGGTTGCGAAATAAACATAGTAAAACATGTTTTCATGCAGCCACCAAAATTAGCTACACTATTTTCTCCTTATTGTCTTTCTAAACTTACATCCACCACATTACACAACACTCTGTTACTCTTAAAAAATTACATGTAAAATTTAAACATATATATCTAAGACATTTAATTCACGAAAAAAAATAATACATAGTATGAACAGAGATCATTTTTATTCATGACATAAGTAGAAAAATATAACTGCTGCCACTTCATTTAACCCAATGGCTAAGTTAATTTCCAATAAAATGTAACGCGAGTAAATGTTTTTGTGACTCTCAGCTGATACGATAATATATTTGAGGCTTATGATTGGGATTCACATGTAAGTATTTACTTTGTTCAAGCAGACATGATGACAAACAGTGCTGGTCGCTCCTAGATCGCCCATAAATATCGGTACCAGAGTTTTCGCTGATCACAATGGACTTGGATTACCTTTGCTGTTGTTTATTTCAAAGCTCAAAGAGAGACAGCCGAGCGGAGACGTTAGAAGGAATGTATAATGCTCGGAATGTGTGAAATAACTTTGTGATATATAGTTACCGACAGTATAATGCTCGGAATGTGTGAAATAACTTATCTGTGAAATAACTTGATTGATCGTGTAATGATTAAGTATTTCTTGATGTAAATATAAAATTTCAGTAAAGGGTGTATATGTATCCAGTGAATTTTAATAGTTCGAGTTTGATTTTAGTTTTTGCATGTGATTTGTATTTGGTTTTAGTTTTGGTTATATGTGTTGTGTATTTGGGTTTAGTTAATTTTAGTACTTGTATTTGGTGTGTGTGAACATTAACAAAAACATAAAGTATATTTAGTTTAATTAGTTTTAACTATTTTTTGTTATTACATGTATAATGTTTGGAATGTGTGAAATAACTTGATTGATTGTATAATGATTAAATATTTTTTGATGTAATTATAAACATTTCAGTAATTGGTGTATATGTATTCACATAACTTTAACGGTTTGAGTTTGATTTTAGTTTTTATATGTGATGTGTATTTGGTTTTAGTTCTGGTTATATGTATTGTGTATTTGGGTTTAGTTAATTTTAGTACTTGCACTTGGTGCATGTGAACATTAACAAAAACATAAAGTATATCTAGTTTAGTTGGTTTTAATTATTTTTTGTTATTACATGTATAATTAAGTTTAACTTGCTTTATATATTGATTACTAATTTTGAGTGATCACATTCATTCTTCATTCTAATTTTAATTTTCAATTTTTGCTACTTTTTGCAATTAATCTTTAGGTAGCTCTTTATTTGTGCTCTAATGATTTAATTTCAGATTTCGCTAGCTACTTCGTAGGGGGTGTTGGAGAAATCACAACAACTCTATGGAACCCGTAATTTCCACTTTGGAGATTCTATTTTCCAAGTTACAAATTTTATTAATACTTGAGTGTTTTGGTGTAATGGAAAACATCTTCATAATATCAGAACAAAGTTCTATTTCCCCACCTATATTTGAAAAAGTGTTGGAGAAATAATCTCACTTTTATGAAATCTATAATTTCCACCCTAAAAATCCTAATTAAATAAAAAATATCTAATCTAACATAAACCTAATTCCTTCATAATTTACACACAAAAAAAAAAATGTAATCCAACATGAATCTCACCTAACAAATCTAACACAATAAACAAAATGAAAACATTGGCACCTAATCGACCGAAGGGATATCTAATCCAGACCGCACTCAACCAATATCACACAATTAACAAAATGAAAAAATTGGCACCTAATCACTTAAACCTCGGCACCCATGCTACAACACATTTAAAAAACGCATACATGGGGTAAAGAAACACCTGCAACACACATTCACACTGCTCAGCTAGAACAAATGAAAAAAATAATGCATCGAAATGGTTTTTTAACGTTAAAAGGGAATCAAAGAAATCTACCTGCATCATTTCGGAGTGGTTTCTGTTATACTAATTGCAACATAAGAAGGTCAAAGATTTTCTACCAAAAGCCAGCTGGATTACGTTTCGCCTTCAATTGCAACATACACAACTGAAATCTATTAAACATAAATTTTCTCTTTATATTTACAAGGGTGGGTGTGCATCATTTTTGACATCGCAAACGAGATTCTACCGAGTAACTTTGACTGAAAATTCCATGTTCAGACCACATTCATCTCTAACTACTGTTTTCTCCGTAAATTGCAAGCTAGTTCGTTTAAGATGATTCGACTCAGGCACCATCGTAGGGTTCTACCAGGTTTCGCTGTGCGGTAACCTATCCTGCCGTTCTCTCGGGCGTTCTTCCGACCTCTTTACTTTCCCTTATCTTTATCTACCCTATTTTATCTTTCTTCACCAACCAATTAGGTTAAACTTTTATTAATTTATATGGATTCAGAATGATAAATTAAATATAATTATAATTATATATATTTATCAACAATATTGAATTTTATATATATATATATATATATATATATATTCCAAGAATTTATCAATTGAGTTATTTCAAGAATTTATCTTTTGAATATATAAAGGATAATAAATTTGATAAACCAATAAATCTAAGTTAATGTAATCATCAAAATTTTGAAATATAAAGTGTTTTAGCTATCCAAATCAATAACATGTAACATGAATTTACTAATTTCTTTTGTAGAGAAAAACAATGGAAGATAAAATAAAGAAAAAAAATATCAACCTAAACTCCTTATATAAATTAAGGTCCTAAAGCAAATCACTCCCTCAGTAAAATCGTAAAATAAAGAAAAAAAATATCAACCTAAATTACCTTATATAAAATAAGGTCCAAAAGCAAATCACTTAATCAGTAAAAACAAGTTACTTATCCTACGCTTAAGAATTTGTATATTATTTAAAAAAAAAAAAATCAATATAAGAAAATAAACTAGTTAAATAGTAATTTGTTTCTTAATAGATAATACACTTAATTCTTAGATAATATTGGTCAAATTAGTTAGTAATATTATGGAAGTATTGAGAGGACCCAATTAATATTTTTAAAAATATTTGGATTTTTTTAATAAGGAAATTAGCATTTTGTTAATAAAAATGATTAAAAAACATACATAGCATTTAGTTTTTTAGATTTAACTTAATTTTAATTTAGAAAAAAAGATTGAGATGATTTCTCAACCATAAAAAAAATAATTCACAAAGTAATTTCTCAAATACAGAATGTAAGCATTAACTCTATATTCCCCTTAATGCTTACATTACATAAACTCATTGAAACAACTCATAAGCAAGAAAATATATAATCATTCTTCAAATGGTTTATAATGACCGGATCAACATGAGCTCCATCAAGTTAGCAAGTTGGATTCCCAAGTTCCACCCATGAACTCCCAAGTCTCCCGAAGTCAATTAGTGAACGGCCTTCCAAAGTGTCCCATAACCACAATTGAAGACCACTTTCACGTCTTCAACAAAGAGGGATCCGTCCCTATTCCACAACTACCAATCTATCTATACAACCATCCATTTTGAGTACCAATCTATCTACACAACCATCCATGTTGAGCCTTTTCACTGAAACGTAGAAAGTTGTTCTAAAAGAGTTTGAGAGGTTCAAAATTTTAGTTGAATTCATCATCATAATTCAATTAATATTCATCTATAGCTATGTTAGTTGATGCTTTTACCCTCCCTTTTAATAGATCCATGGCACAGTCTTTGCAATTCCATTCTTTATGCCCAACTTTCCTGCAATAGTAGCATTCAAGTTCAGTTTTATTTTCATTTCTCTTTCTCATCATTATAATTCAAAATAATGCATTTTCTATATCATAATATCCTTTTGTATCCTTTGGTTTTAGCCTCCTTTCATCTACCAAAAGTGTTGTAATTGTCTCATCTAATGTATGTAAAGACGTTTGACTTAAGGTGAAGACTACAGTGCTAAAACTTGAAGGTAAACTATTTAGTAAGATGGATTTTGGGTTTCACCTTTATCCTTTGGTTTTAGCCTCCTTTCATCTACCAAAAGTGTTGTAATTGTCTCATCTAATGTATGTAAAGACGTTTGACTTAAGGTGAAGACTACAGTGCTAAAACTTGAAGGTAAACTATTTAGTAAGATGGATTTTGGGTTTCACCTTATCACTTAAGTTTCTGATAAGAGATATTAAATTTTTTAAATGACTCGACATAGATGTTTCTTCATTCATTTTTAGTTTAAGTAAATGAAATTTTATGGAAAATTTTGAGTTTGTAGCTTTTGTACCAAATAGTTGAGTCAAGCATTCGCATATTTCTTTAGATGGTTTAGTGAGATATACATGATGTAAATGTGAATCTAAAAGTGAAAGTCAAATAATGAAATTAACTTTGTCATCTATATTTTTCCATTTAAGTAATTGTTTGGCATCTGTAAATGCTACTTTTGTACCCTTCACTATACCTGGCAATTGTTTCTTCAATAATTGCATCTGTAATTTAACTTTCCATAAAGAGAAATTGATACCACTATAATTTTCTAAAACCATGAACTCCATGATAACAAAAAAAAATATTTAAAAAAAATACCTATTTAAACTTAACTTTCAATAAAGAGAAATTGATACCACAATTTTTTTCTAGAACCATGAATTCCACGATAATAAAAAAAATATCTATTTATAGTGAAAACAGCAGGCCACTTTCCCTTGTAGTCAGCTCCTCCTCTAACTACATATACGCCACACGACTAGTCTGACTACAACAACGACATGCATGATAGTGCCTTATCTCCTCGGATAGATCTCGAAATTGGAACAAAAAAAAAGAGTCTCAATCGAACCCAGTCTTCCGTGGTCTCATAATGCTAAGAAAGATAGAATGATAAATATGCAATCGATCATAAAGCATATTGTAAACTTTCGAGGCCTTGTTATCAACGAAATGAAAATGAAGAAAAAATCTCGTTACCAGAAGCATGTTTATACCGCACTCCTTTTGATATTATATTGAAGGTTCCAAGTGGAGTTAGCTTCTAGACCTAAGCGGGTCTGTGAATAGGCCTACGTGTGTAACCTTGATGAGGAGGCACTAGTATAGGACTCTCCCACACAGGTCTTCCAACGCTTTAGCAATAATCATCTACAGCACCACTGAAAGTGTCTCCACACATATGCTTATGCATATAACTCTCCACCTTAGGTTACGACTAGAAATTAATGGGTCTTCTGACAAGAATTGAAACACTAAAAATGAATTGGAGTAGAGAGTTGCTCTTCACAATTATTACGAATAGATTAAATAGATTACATTGGAAACATCAACAATAAATAACTGGAGATAAACTCAACACCTATGACACTTGGATTGACGGATTCGACACCTAGGAGGTGGTTGAGATTACGTTCTTTAACACTCCCCTTTAATATCAACCACATGAAAAAAAAATTAAGATACCTGCTGGTCTATGTCTCAGCGAGGCTTACAATTTTAAAAAATTTGACTTCAACTAGATTTGGTTTTCTTCTTCTCTTCTTCCAAATTCTGTAGCCTCTAAATTGTTTCAGATTTTTCGCTTTACTGTATCCTTGAGAACTCTGTTTCTGCATTTGCTGTTGCAGGTCTTCTATTTTTCTAGGCTGTCTAAGTGTGTTCTGGACATCTTCAAGAAATGTGGGCTCCTGCCACATATTGTCTTTTGTAGTGCTCTTTTCATCATCAATCTTCTGTAACATAGGATTAGAATAATATCTTATCTCTTCAAAACTCCAATGCATCAAAATATCATTGACATGTTCGTCATGCATGTCGTCTTCAACATTCATATCTATGGCTTCTGTGGAGATCTCAAATCTTCACATATGAACCGTTCGCTCCATGCCGGATTACGTAACAACCGGATCTGAAGAAATACAGCTTAATGCCATAGCGCACACCAATTTTTGAGTTGCAGATCCGATTTTTCCGCATGCAGATTGTCAGACTGGCGTGGCCCCGAGGGGAATAGTCGCGACTATTTCAAAAACGATGTGAGGCATGAAAATGGCGCGGGTATGGAGTGTATTCCAGCGTCAATCAACTCACAGTCGTGCCAATCAGTTGTTTTGCTCTTCTGCTCCTTCGTAGCTCTATTGCTGCTCTCCAAGGAGGCTTATGCAACCTGGCACCGATACCATGACAAGAATTGAAACACTAAAAACGAACTGGAGCAGAGAGTTGCTCTTCACAATATTACGAATAGATTAAATAGATTACATTGGAAACATCAACAATAAATAACTGGAAATAAACTCAACTAAACTGGACTGACTTAAACTAAACTGAGACACTTGGACTGACGAATTCGACACCTAGCAGGTGGTTGAGATTACGTTCTTTAACATCTTCCATGCCCTGTTGTGCACCACATACTACTTTACACGCAGACTCCTTTGGGAAAACTGATGCGCTTGTGTGCCTCTCGCAACAGCTATTAAAAAACACTGTAGACTCAGTCCCTGCCTCATAACTTCACCATAGAATGCAGCAACTACAGAAAATACAACTCTCCTCACAGAGCATTAGCAGCTTGAGCCGTCCACAAAACTTCACATCTCTCCAACCCGGACTCTAATACTAAATAAGAATGATTAAAAGCAAACGTATTTCACACAAAGGTATGGGTACATTAACACTCAAATTACATTCAGAAATTACTCTAGCATATATAGATTCTACATTTAGATATTACTCTAACATATATAGATTTTTAGATTTAACTTATTCTTAATATAGAAGGATTAGAAAGAAAGAGAATCTAATTTATTCTTATTTATTCTTAATTTAAAAGAGAAATTGAAAGAAATTTTCAACCATCATTAAAAATTCACAAATCAATTTTTTAAATATAAGATGTAAGCCTTAATTATAAGTTCAGGCTTGACACACAATTACTAGTAGACGGGATTCTAACTTGGGATCTCCAATTATTATAACTTAAGACTCTGTAAATCATATTATTTTGATCACCGATTATATTGTCTTCTAAAATAAATAATTAAACTGTTTTCAAAGATTAATTAAATTTATTTTAATTTTAAAATTTCTTGAATTTGATTTTGTTATATATTATAATTAGAAATATTTAATTTCTTTAAACAATTAATAAACTTTCAATAAAATAAACCTAAATTCATTTATATAAAAAATAATAAGGTAATGATATTTTAGTATTGAGTAATTAATATATATTATCTATATTTTCGGAAATTATAAAAAGTCCCATATTAAATAATTAATATTTATTTTTCTTTTCATTAAAAAACTATAACAAAATAATGGGAATATTGTAGTAATTCATTAGTGATTGTACTCAATAGAATGCGGAGCAAAAGTGTTTCGATCTTTACTTCTTTCATCTATATAGCGTGTTAAAAAAACCAAATTCTTCAATGAAATTTCTTAGCGAACGGAAGAATTTAACCTTTCCATTTTTGTTTTTGTGCGGCTAATTCTTTACGGTGTAAATATTTTCATTTATATCATATTTATTTGTGTTAGCATTTTTTAGTTTTTAAATTTTTAATATTCTTCACTTGATAATGTATTTAGGAAAAGAATCCAGATAAATATTCATATATAGAGGGTTACCAAATCACTTTCCCAATGGTAAAAAAGACAATTATTTATATTCAAGAAAGAAACTTGAAATGGGTGATTGTGAATAGATATAATATATATTCAAAAGGGTTAAACTAGAAATTGCACCACATGTTGCAAAGGAAACGCCGTAAGGTTGTGGTATAGGAAAGAATAACTTATAGGAAAGAAGAGGTGATAGGAACTTTCTCGGCTCTAACTGATCCTCTAGAACAAGGGGTGGAGAATTATGTTTACTAGACCTCAAATCAAAATATCCATATTGGGTAATTGGCGTGGAACAAACTATTTGTTATTAATTGCATGTAAGATGTGTTTTTCATAATGGATGATAAATTTTCGCCAAAGCACTCAAGACCTATATATGACGAAATCTGCATGTTTATTTACTTTTTTCTGCATCAAAGATGCACTTGGTTTTTATGACCAAGTTGGGCAGACTTCACCCTTCCACGAAATTGTTTGGTTCTATCGCATTCGCAATGTTGAATTCCTTTGATACTACTCCTAGAAATTTGACTCTGCTCTACAGCTAGAATTATTTAATGGAATAAAAACTTATCACTATGAAATCTTGTACTTCATAAGAGACTACTAAGAAGCTTAAGTATGGTAAATCCACCTTCACCTGTCATTTGAAAATAGAGCATAGAGTTATCTTAATCGTCAATTTTACGGATAAGAGACATTTGGGCCCTTTTTAACCCTTGGGATGATTAATTAATCTCAGTTCAGATAATTTATATTAATAAATTATCAGCAATCTTATTTCCATAATTCCTCTTTGAACGACCAATATTCTACTTCTTTGGAACTTTTCATCTCACTCAGAATAAAAAACATCATGAAGACCCAAAAGTAAGAAGAATCAGCTCATAATCAGGGAATCTAGTGACTTATTTTAGGATCATAATTCAAGACTTTAGTGTCTTTTAAATATCATTTATTTTCCCATCAAATAAAAATCAACAGTCAAATTTTGTAGTGACAAGAATGGGAACAAATTTTAAATGTAATAATTCCCTTCCCTAGTGATAGTATATTTTTGTTTTGAAATGAAATAATTTTCCTGATCTTTTAAATAATAGATTCCTCCCGAAGTGACCCTTTAGAGATACCTATTTTTTTCAAGTCATTGCAACAGGTAAGTGTCTTTTGTCTAGTATTTTCTGAGTAATTGAATTTAAGGGAAGAGATAAAGAGATTACTAGACAAAAAAGAGCAGAGTGACTGAATGTCAAATGAAAATAACATTGATGAATCTCTTCTCATTTTCTCATGTGGCCTTCTTCAATTGATGAGGTAGTAGGAACTTTCTCCTCCAGAATAAGTGGTGGAGAATTATGTTGAGTGAATTACTACTCATGTAACTTTGACTCCTCCTTACAATTGGAATGTTTCTCATCCCATAATTCTATCTCGGGTTATAATTATAGCTTTCTCTTGTTTATGAATAAATTGTATGTATATCACTATTGTTTGTCTATTTTTGAGAATTTTCTTGAATCAGTGAGATAATGTAGCTCACCTGGATTCCAAAATCCTTGAGTAACCCATTTTCTGAAGAGTCCTGTTTTGTTTTTAATTCTGCTATTTGGTCCTCCATAGCCTTGTCAACATCGTTTCCTTCTAAATAATCATACATTCTTGATAAGTATCCATTTTCCTGCTTTTTTCTTCCATATACATCAAATATAAATGAATGGAACATGAGATCAGCTTCGTGACATTTTCCAAATTTGTAATATTCCCAAATGGGAAAATCAAGAATATAGTGCAAAATGCTAGAACAATAGTGTAAATCATCATATAAAAGAAAGAGGCCAATATGGAGACCTTTCATATGTTATAATAGCAGAAATATATTCATAAATAATGGGCCATAAGATACACAACAAGAAAGATCAAGCCTCTAATGAACAAAATCCCTCAAAAAGAGGTGTTGCTACTATATATAAAGATTGGAAGACTGTTACAATGTTGTTTTTAAGCCACTGCTACATCAAATGAATATACATCAGATCTAGGGATGATATGTGCCTCAAAATATATATCTACTACAGATCTGAGCACTATACAACCTTCTTTGAAAAACCCCTTAAGGGTTTTCAACAAAACACCATGTAGAAGATGGGGATCTAGGCCCTAGGGCTGAAGATCCACTACAAAATACATATCTGGAAAGTGTGGCTGATATGATATGATCAATAGAATAGCCTCCTCCAATAGATCCTCTAAATGAAAGGTAGATCCCATTCACTATAAAACCAACTCTCTAAATGGTGTGCCAATCCACCCTGCAACCCCTCCTACAGATATAACATAGATCTGGAAGTAAACTGCACATAGGGATAAATAAACAGTTGGCCTGATGCCAAGATCTAAAAATATGAACAGTGGCCTTCCTTACTGTCCTCCAAATAGAAAGGAAGCCTTCTCCACTGAAAATGAGTGATGAAATGACCCAGATCTAGTCTCCACTGCTGCAACCCGCAAAACAACTCGATCCTCAACACGATCTACGCTGTAAATGAAAGATGAAGCTTGGAATTAAGCCTGATAGTGGAAAATGTAGTAGAATACTCCTCCAAGAGCTTCTAAATGGAAGAGGTGGGATTCCTAATCAGGAACGCCCAATGCTAAACAATACTCAATCTCAGCTAAACATCAAGAGAAAGATATATGCCTAAACAAACCATATATTTAGAAATATCAAATACATCAAACATAATGAATATGGTTGCCATCCTCCTCCTTAAATAAGATATGAGCTTCAAATCCCTAAGCCCCATCCAATAATAGCACTACTTCCATACAAAGCATCTCCATCTAAAACTACGATGTCTTTCATTGATGACCACTCCTCCATGACAACGCTATTGATTTGGTCAAAGTTGACCCAGTCAAGGTGTTCTAACCCCTTTTCACACCTAAGGGTGCTTAATTAAGCTGCAAAAATCTATCTCTTTCACATTGGCATTGATTTATTCATTGTTAAGGAGAATTATGGACCTCCATTGTCCTCTTATTCATAAAACAAATCAGCAAAAAAAAATTTAATATTCCAACTAGCTCATGACTAATTGGGAATATTACAGTCCTCCCTTCCCAAATGTTGCTTGTCCTCAAGCAGCTGACAAGGTGAGTGCTACGACCCTCCATCATTCGTGACACCAATATGTGATAAGATTCCCTCATAAGCTAAGTGTCTACCAATCCATCCCTCCATGAAATGTTCCTCCAAAATTCTTATGAGATGCAAATAATTCATCCCACAAGGAGACAATAATTCTGATGAAACAAACATGGTTCGCCAATGCTCTCCCTGAAACATGTAGCATAATGAACATGGAGAATATCTCTCCCACCGGGAACATACATTCCTCCCATCTTCCCTCCAAACATTCCCATAAAAATTATAAGTACATCATCAATATATGGGATCAAAACTAAGTACATGAAAACAAAAATTTGTACAAATGGAGGTCGGTCATAGTCCCACATGTGGAAGTAGCACAATATATCTCCTGAGTGCATCAGAAAATGATGTGTTAAGTGGATTCCCCACCACTTACTTGCTTCCCAAGTCTTCTCACCATGGCTGAAAGTGTAAGATATATTTGGTGCTTTTGGAGTGCACCTACAATGATACAAAATCTCCCTATGACCTCCAAGGGAGTGGCCATGTTCAGAAATATTTGTGGCCCAAAGTTGGACATGAATTTTATACAGAATAATTTTCCTCCTTGGAGCTATTAACTACATATACATGGTAAAGGAATTCATATATTCATCAGATAAAAAATTATGTACATAAGCACATTCTTCACCAAAATTTCTCCTCATACAAACGGAGTGGTGCATAGATATATCCCCTCTCATTCCAAAAGAGGAAAGAGGTGGCTGAAATAACTCCTTCATTGAGTCATGTCCCTCTTCCAACTCCACATGGTTCATTCATCTTTGAAAATGCTGATATAGTTCTTATTCAAATCCTTCCCAAGTGTAGCCCTCCATGATAGTGTTGCAGGACCTCATGGAATAAGTATGGCTGAAAAATAACTCTTCATAAGGCCTTTGCAGAAAATTCTCCTTGATCTTGGAGGCTCTAGATAAGAAGATCCTACCATGATAGTAGATGACTTCTTCTTGGACTAAATAGCCCTCTTCATGTAGTTGTTCATCAAGTATCAGGCATGTGAAAAGATCCTTGGAATAATCCACCAACAGTTGGGATTTCCAATATGAATCAATCTCCCGTAGTGACAGAACTGATGATCTATCAAAAATAACATCTTTCATATGGCTTCTCTCCTCCTTCAAATCTCCCATGCCAAAGGTATATGTTGGAAGGTTAATATTCTTCCCATGTTTCTCGTTCCACGACGCAGAATATGAAATGAGAGTGGGTAATGATGATGTTGTGAGAATGCCTCCATCCTCATTGAGTCTACCCAAGACTCTCAACGTTGTATCATGGTCTTCTAATGCTCCCATCCCTCCTGGATCTACAATTGGAGCATCATGTTGTGAGATATATCTCACCAAATCTGAATAAGGTGGCCTCCTAGGTGGTTTTCCACTAAATAATAATGTCCCATGAAGCAATCTCATAAGAATAATAGATGGGATTGTTAGGTCGTTGCTTCCACTACGCAAATCCATCTATGTTTTTTGCGTGGAAGTTGTATGTGAGGGATATGTGTGCATGCCTTCAATCATTTGATTTTTTCCACTCTTTCTATCCAGCCATTCCATCTGCAAAGTCTCCCAATTAGTGGTGACCTTCCCCAAAGTAATCAACCATTACACACCCAATATCACATTGGTGTCAGGTATGTCAACCAAAAATAAATGATCAGTAAAAGTATATGTTCCCATGGTGACTGATAAGGATGGAACATAATGCATGCATTGCATATTTCTATCTCTTGGGACCAAAACTGAAAATCCCTCAAAAGCATTAGTGGGTATTTCCCTCCTTTGCACTAGTTAGGCATCAATAAAATTGTGGGTAGCCCCACTATCAACCAAAACAGAAACCCTTTGATTTAAGATGGAAAATTGAACCCTTAAGGTCAAGTACTTAGGTACCATCTCAATGATTCAAGAGCCCATCCAATTGGAGCAAATGCACCATTCCCATCTCCTAATGGCGTTGGTTCATCTCCTACTGTGTCAGCGCTGTGACCTCTCCTTGGTTCATCTTCCTCTTCCTCCTCATCATCTGAGAAGACCTCTATGTAGTGTGCCTTTCCTGCTACACATCTATGTTCGGGTGCCTAATATTCTTGGCATGTGAAGCAAAGCTTCCTCCTCCTCAAATCACTTCAGACATAATCATCAAGAGATTTTTTATTTTGGCTCTCCTTTGAAAAAGGAGCCTTCTCATATTTTCCCTTTCATGGAAAAGAGGGCTTGTGCTGAAAATTTTCCTTTTCCTTTTGCAAGGTATATTGAAGATCTCTAGCCCTTTCAATGGAATATGGAAGGCTAGTGGGCTTGGTAGACTTAACCACCCCATGAAGAGGTTCATCTAACCCATCAATTAACATATACACCCTTCTTGCTGCAGATAAATCAAGAACCATAACAGAAAGTCTCAAAAATTTAGAAATGTAAGTTTCTGGATTACCTAATTGTTTAAGCTTTGCAAGCCCCATGAATGGTGCTTCAAGATATCTTCTATAAAAAATCTCCACCAGCCTTACAGTGAACTCTGACTATGCAGTCACATTGGCATGACCCAACGTAGACAAGCCATGGGCCCGCCAATCATATGCTTCACCCTCAAGGTGAAGCGTTGCTATCTTAATGGCCTCCATTTCTGGAACTTTGTTCAACTAGAAGTAGATGTCAAGCTTCTCTACACATGATTTGGTAGTGCACTTATATGACCCATCAAATTTGGGTAAGAATAATCTGCCCATAGTGCGATGTAGATCATGATTCTGTATGAATCCACCACTTCTATTGTGATGCATGGGTCTCCTATTGTCCTTGATTTGAAAAAATTCTTGAAAACTCAAGTTGTCCTTGAATATCTAAGTTTGATACTCATACTCCATAAAATAGTCTTCAAGGGATTCTTTCTCTTGAAACCCTTCATTTCCCACAACCGAGAATTTAGGCATTGTAGAGCATTGGGAAACCTATTGTTGCCTACACTAGTTGATCAATCCAGTGATGAGAAATGCTGGAGCCTTCACCATGATGAAATCCTTTAGGGGATTCCTTGTATCTATCCATCCTCATCTCCTTGATCTCTCTAGAAATTTCTTGCATGGATCTAAGAAGGATCTTTGGAGAATCCTTCTCTTCATCTTCTCCTCCAGATAAAGGGGTTTTACCCTTATCTTATTTATCATTTGTATAATCAAAATTTCGGTGTATTCTTCTTTGATACCTTTTCTCTCTATTAGTGAGAGGATATCTTTCTTTAGATGACATATTGGCTTTTCAAGATGCACAGGTTGTCCCAAGATTATGCTTTTATACCACTGTAATATTTTGAAATGGAAAAGTAGGAATATAGTTCAAAATGCTGGAACAATAGTGTAAATCATCATATAAATGAAAGATGCCAATATGAATACCTTTCATATGTTATAACAACACCAAAATATGCATAAATAATGGGCCATAAGATACAAAACAAGAAAGATCAAGCCTCCAATGAACAAAATCCCTCAAAAAGAGGTGCTGCTACTATATATAAATACTGGAAGACTGTTACAACGTGGTTTTTAAGCCAATGCTATAGAAAATGAATACACATTAGATCTAGGGTGGATATGTGCCTCAAAAGATAGATCTACTACAAATCTGAGCACTATACAACCTCCTTTGAAAAACCCCTTAAGGGTTTTCAGCAAAATACCATGTACAAGATGGGGATCTAGGCCCTAGGGCTGAAGATCCACTAAAAAATATAGATCTAGAAAGTGTGGCTGATCTAATATGATCAATAGAATAAATTCCTCTAATAGATCATCTAAATTAAAGGCAGATCCCTTTCACTAGAAAACCAACTCTCCAAATGGTGTGATAATCCACTCTACAAGTCCTCCTCCAGAAATAACACAAATCTGGAAGTAAACTACACTGTAGGGATAAATAAAAAGTTGGCCTAATGCCAAGATATAAAAATATGCACAAGGGCCTTCCTTACTGTCCTCCCAATGGAAAGGAAGCCTTCTCCACTAAAAATGAGAAATGCAATGACCCAGATCTAGTCTCCACTGCTGCAGCCTATAAAACAACTCAACCCTCAACAGGATCTGCATTGTAAATGAAAGATGAAGCTTTTTCTTAAGCCTGATAGTGGAAAATGTAGTACAAGACTCCTCCAATATCTTCTCAATGGAATATTTGGGATTCCCGATTAGGAACATGAAGTGCTAAACAACATTCAATCTCAGCTAAATAGCATGAGAAAGACATATGTCTAAATAGACCATATATTTAGAAATATAAAATACATCAAACATAATGAATATGGTTTCCATCCTCTTCCTTAAATAAGATATGAGCTTGCAAACCCTAAGCCCCATCCAATAAGAGCACTACTTCCATACAAAGCATCTCCATCTAAAACTATGATGTCTTTCATTGATGACCACTCCTCCATGACGTCGTTGTTGATTTGGTCAAAGTTGACCCAATCAAGGTGGTTCAGCGCCTTTTCACACCTAAGGGTTTGTAATTAAGCTACCAAGATCTATCTCTTTCACATTGGCATTGATTTATTCATTATTAAGGAGAATTATGCACCTTCATTGTCCTCTTATTCATAAAACCAATCAACAAAACAAAATTTAATATTCCAACTAGCTCATGGCTAATTGGGAATATTATGCCTTTTTAGGGCTTGTTGTAAGGTTGAAAGCTTCTCTTCACCATGTCTCCTCTCTTTTGTATCCTTGAATTTGATGCAATGAATTGTTACCGACCCCTTGAAAGGGAAATTTAGTGTTATTTAAAAATGAGAATTATGAACATTCATCATTATTGCTCAAGATATATCACGTGCTCTCAAAATAATTTGGAAATTTAAAAAATATCACATATTTAAAAAAAATCATTATTAATTTATTTTTTTATATATTAAGAAATAAGACTCATGAATTATAAAATATTTGTAACATAAATAATATATAACAAAAAACCATGTATTTTTGGAATAATAAAATAATTGTAAAAAAAATAATACAGAACAAGATAAACTATATATATTTGTATGTATGAAAATTTAGATACATTTTGATTAAGTAAAATTTTAAAATAATATTGGTTACAAACATTTAAATTTTTTTTATTAAGTAATTAGTTTAGATCCAGAGTTAAGATTGATTTAGACCATCTTAGTTCCCCTATAAAGAAACTACATTCCACAAGGATACCATGGGTTGTATTTATAGTTTATCATTATTTTATTTTATTAGTTTTATTTTTTATTGTATATTGACCTAGTTAAAATGTTCATTACATTATGTCAATATTTTTATTTAATTTACTTTTATTTTTATTTTTGTGTAATTTGAAATAGTCAAAATGTTAAACATGACATTACAACTTTTCTATCATACTTTGTTGGAGAGCATTGTAGCACAAAAATGTAATATGTAAATATATAAATAGTTATTTTCCTTTTTTATATTGTTATTGTTTTTTATCCATGTAATATAAATTAATTGGTTTTTGTGGAGTTTAATTTTATGGTATAAATTTTATTATAAATAAAAAATTTATGCTTATGTACCCAAAAATTTAATGTTTATGCATTTTATAAATTTTTTGTATTCATTAAACTAATTTATGTTAAATCTAGTTTTATTAAGTTATTAATGTAACTTTTATCAAAAAATTGAGGTTAAAATCTAACAAATTTTTAATAACATCATTTTAACTTAAAAGTCACCAAAACCTAAATTAAATCTAACTTATTAAAAATAAAAAAACTAACATTATAGAATACATATATAAAAATATTTACTTGATCTAATGGTCTAAAACATTTCAATCATCTAACATTTGATCCAATGGGTCAAACATGGACACAGTGGCAGCTAGGGGAGTTGTAAATATTCATATACTCCTTATACTCATTGAGAGGTACATTATATAACGTATTATGATTAATATCTCTTTTTCTCTGTGCTTAGTATTAATCATGTACATTTTAAAATTAAAATAAAATATTGATTAAATAAAAAGTTCATGTTAGTTAAGTATGAAATATAGCTAAGTTAAAAATAAAAACAAAAAATTATATATAGATAATTTTAAATAAAAGTATTATAAATTATAAATAATATCGTCTTTAATTATATTACAACCTAAATGTGTAATCACTTTAAATATCCATAATATATAAAAGTAAATGAAAAATATTATAAAATATAAATAATGTCTTCCTAATTTTACTTGCTTAATTCATTAACTGAGATTACAAATCAAATGTGTAATTCTTTCTAATATCTATAATATATAACATATTTTTACATTTTTTTTATTAATTTTGTATAAAGACATTAGTTCAAAATTAAAAAATATGTATTTTTTTATTTTTCAAGAATTATTTCAAACTCCATCCTTAAAAAAATATTTGAATACCTATATTAATTAATATATTTTGATACCAATTTTATATATTTATGAAAATAAAAAATAAAAAAAATTTATATATACATATATATATATATATATATATTATTTTATTATGCATTATTATATATATATATATAAACTTAATATTTATTTAGAGAAAAATAGTAAAAATGAAAAAAAATCAATTCCATAATATGAAATTTGATATGTGAAATTTATAAAATATTACTAACAAAATGATATATATATGCGCATCAGTTTCTTCCAACATGTTATTTTTAATATGAAGAACTATGGCTATGATATTTATTGGTGTATTCCTAAAAATGAAAATATATACATGTAACATACCTGACAATTTTGTATTAAAAAATAAAAAATAAAAAAATTACGATGTTGTAATTCACATGGGCTTAAAATCTAAGATCCAAATCCTTATAATTGATTTAGATTTGAGGCGAAATATAGGTAATACTTTGGTTTAACATTTTCCCTAACAATGTTTTGACATTTTTTAATATTGTTTCAAAACCCAATTTCATTAACATTGGCGTATCGAATTATTCCTTTCAACATTACTATTTTAATTATATGAGTTCATTATGATATTCTGATTTTCATTTATGATTTTATCTTGGTTGACTTTATGGTGTTCGTATTATGGTACAAATACATAATCTCGAAGGGATTGAGACGGTGTGACAACTCACCAAGCTTGATTGCATATTTATCTTTTTAGTACGCACGTCCGTGCTGATAGTTAGGTCTTTAATGGTGGATAAGATTGAAGTACCCTCTATGGGAATTTGCATTCCAGAGGGGACAACTGACCTTTCAATCACCATTGGATCTTAGGCTTAAGGATCAACGGTGGCGATCGATGGGCTTCGGCATAGGGTAGTGACCCCTCTCGAAACCCTAACTGAATTTCATTATGTGTTTTTGCTCTGCGGCGTTTCCCTTTGCAACCTCTCCGCAACTCCATCGAGCACCATTCCTGGCTCACTGCTCGGCAGTGGTGGCCTCACTGCCACTGCAGGTAAGGTATTGTTCTCGCAGCCTTGAAATACCACTTTGACAATCGTAATGTTGGATTTAATACCCATTTCATAAGGTTTATACTGAGCTTTGGTTTTCACGCAGGTTTCCGTGTGTGGTTTAGCAGAATGTTGAGTTTTCGATTTCATGACTGGTTTAATATCTTATGTTCATAGTTCGAAGACAAGCTTTGGCTTTCGTTTGCTGAGTTCAACCACCCACTGGCCTCAGACAGTGAGTCTCCCTCAGTCCCATCATTTGTACCTGTATTTCTCTCCATATATAATTACGTAATAACTTAGTTTCATTTTCCCTTGTAGGGATGTGCTTATGGTTTTTAGCATTAGCTACTCATGTAAAAGCTTTGTTTTTGTCTCCACCTCTTCTTTTTCTCTATTAGCTATTCTTTTGAATTTATAACCTCTAATTCTAAGGGGTTTCTGATGCTGCACGTAAATAATCCATGGCAAGGAATACAACCTTACTGTCAATTTCTTTGTGAAGCCAAGATTGTTATTCTAAATCCGGCTATCTCTCCTATAGGTACTGGAATTTAGTTAATGCTTTCGGCTTAAGCCTTACGGACTTTTCTCCATGACCTCTATAATTTTATGAGTTTATATTCTGGTTATACAGGCTTGTTTTTACTGTACCATTTCATCTTTAATGCATCAGAAGTAGTTCTTCTAGCGTAAAGGCCGCATGCAATTTTCTTTCTGGAAATTTCATTTTTTAGTGAATTAGATATAGTTATCCTAGGCTGTCGATCGAACCTCCAGCCTGGCCTGTGAGGGTAATACCTTTGTGTAACCAAGTTGTATAAATATTTTACAAATAGAACTGAACAGTTTTATTTTATCGACCCTAGATTATAGTGTCAATGGTACAATTATATGAGTAACTCCAGTGTTCTAGTTTTTATATTACTTGACTCTTGTTTTCAGTTGTAAATATTTTTTTCTTAAGGGCTAGTCTTTGGTTCTCATCTGTAATAGATATTTAATATTAAACTCCTGCAATAATTTCCTTAGTAGAGGTTTACTATATGAATTATGCATGTCACTATAGTTATGAATTATCTTCATATTTGGGTTCCTTATTACATACAAGAAATTTATTTTTTCTATCCGTTTTACCATTCCAGTTCTTCTTTTTTTAGTTAAGGTGTCCAGACCACCTAAAGGCAAAGTTTTACACTACATCTCATTGTCTAAGATTAACATCGAATACGTGTCAATTTCTAGTTCTGGGATCCAGGGTTTCGACCTTGGACTTGAACTAATGGTTTACCTGGTCCATATTACTAGGTTGTTTACTTCTGTCTTTATTTAATGTGGTATTCAGTGTTCGGTACATACTAGTTTTCTTGAAATTTATACTATGTCTTTAGCATATATTTCTGTTACGCAGACCTCACATATTTAACAGATTCTATTGTACTATCTAGTATATTTTCCAGAGAACATAATACTATTTAACTATAAATTTCCAGTACCAAGTTCTTTATTTCATTTTCAAGAAAATATCTCGTGTTTTAAAAGTAATCTGTCTAAATATTTCCATAGTAAGGAAGTCTATTTAAACATTCATGATTTCAAGAAATGTATATAAACAACAAACTTTCTAGTGCTTACCAATTCCTATAGTTTGTATACTTATGTTGTTCAAGAATCTGTTGATGATGTCCTCCCTAGCAGGAGATAGGAAATTACGTCCTCATATCCCCCCATGCTCTGCACCTGAGATGAGTAGGTTGACAGATAACCCAAAAGAGACATCAAGACCCCTGGTCTAGTACTCTCCCTTTGAAGGGTTGAGGAACATTGAGTGCTTTCCACCGGTCACCACCAGCTTAGGAAATATTTTCATTCCCTTCCTCTTCTTTTTTTTCACGGGACAGAACCCCTTTTCCTCACTGGGATATCCTTTTATCCCCAGAGGAAAGGTAATTGTCTTTAACTATTTTCTGTTCAACGACTTCACAGTTCTTCGAATACTTTTTATCATCATTCTTTTAACTTTTTATGGAACCACTATTCCATAATTAAATTTGATTTAAAAAAAAACATAATTAATTTAATTTCATCATGTAGTCCATTTCTCAAAAGAAATAATTTTCTTAGTCTCTTTAAAATAAATAGCATAACAATTAGTTAACACTTAAACCAACTATCACAACTCCACCCCTAGAAGTAAACACCATCCTTGTTGTTTTATTCCAGCTCAACAAGCAACTATGGATAAGCCTCACAAACAAATACTTCATCTTCCTAGGTAGTGTCATCTGTTCTGAAGTGCTTCCACTACACTTTAACCTGGGTGATGGCTCACCTCCGGAGCATGATTTCTTTCCGATCAAGTATACGCTAAGGTTGGACTAGAAATTTTCCGTCTGGTTCGACCTGTATTCTAAAAAAGCTTTAGTTAGACTCTCATAAATACTTAACATTTTAAGATAGGATTTTAAATCTTCCCTACCTTAATGATTTTCCAATTGATTACATGCTCTGGGTCATGCACATATCGTTTTAGTAAGGATACATGAAACACATTGTGTACCCAAATATGGCTGGGTAAAGCCAATCGGTAAGCCATAGGTCCCACTCTCTGAAATATCTGGAAGGGTCTACAGAACCTGGGAGCGAGCTTGGCACAGGAATTCCATTGAAGTGTGCTCTTCCTCGGTTTAATCCTTACATATACATGATCGCTCACTTCAAATTATCAATAAGTCCTTTTATTATCTGCATATACCTTCTGTCGATCTTAAGCTCCTTTCAGATTTTGTCTGATCTTTCTTACCTTTGATTCCATCTCAGCCAATGTCTTTGGTCCAAGCATTAACTTGGTTTCAGGGCTACTCCAACTGATAGGAGTACGACACTATCACCCATACAGAGCTTCAAAGGGGCTCATCTTAAGAGACTCTTGGTAACCATTATTTTATGCGAATTCTACCAAGTGTAGATATTCTTCCCATCTTGTTGGTTGCTGCATCACATACATATGCAGCATATCCTCCAAGATTTTATTTACCTGCTCATTTTTCCCATCCTTCTGGGGATGATAAGCGGTGTTGAAGTTTATTTTGGATCCCAAACCCGTAAATAGGGCCTTCCAAAATGTTGAAGTAAACTTCACATCTCGATATGATATAAAAGTCTTTGGAATGCCATGCAATCTAAAAATCTCTATCATGAAGATGTTTGTTATTTGCATGGTTTTGTAAGTTGACTGTACAGGTATGAAGTGTGTTTCTTTACTCAATCTATCGACAACCACCATAATGGAATCATTGTGCCTTTTTTATTTTGGTAAACTAGTGATAAAATCTAGACATATAACTGCTCATTTCCACTCAGGTAATAGTATAGGCTGCAACAATCTAGTTGGATGTCGATGCTCCACTTTAACCATCTGACACTCTAGAAATTTGTTTAAATACTTTGCAATAATTCTTTGCATAACAGGATAGAAATAGACCTTTCTAATTGTTGTTAACATTTTCTAGTATCCTGGGTGTCCTAAGTAATTAATGCGGTGATACTTATTCATGATCAGATCTTTTCAACCCATTCGATTTGGAATATATACATTTTCCTTAAAGGTTACCAGTTTACCTTTTCTAACTCCATAATCGAAAGGTTTTTCTTCCTTCTGGCTTCCTCCACTTGCTGCCATAAAATAGGTATTCAGGATCCTTCCTGGCTTCTTCTCTTATCTGATCTAAAAATTTGCATTCAATTTGATTATAGAAAATTTCATAAACATAATGTAGTTTTCTTCTCAAGGCATCCGCCACACAATTTTCTTTACCTTTTACATGCTGAATATCAATGTAAAAATCCCTTAGGAAGGCATTCCATCTTTCCTGATGAGAGTTTAGATTAGCTTGCTTAAAGTAACTGGTTAGACTGTTGTGGTCAGTTTTTAACACAAATATTTTTCCTAGCAAGTAGTGCCTCCAAACCCGGAGTGCACGCACTATCGCTGTCAGCTCTAGATCATAGGATGAGTATCATTGTTTTGTTGGGAAAAATACTGAGAGGGGGGGGGGGGGGGGTGAATCGGTATTCTTTGCATATTCAAAACTTTTTTACTTTTTCATTCCTTAAAACCCATATGCTACTTTCCTTTAGTAAGCTAAAGCCTTTGTAATCTCATTCATACAACTCGCGTATTAGCGAGGGATCTAAATATGCGGATATTTATTAACTTAGTTCTTTGCAATATTCATTCATGCGATGTTAGGTTATCGAGTAAATATGTGCAGTAAGAACAGAAATAAACCATCACACAAAGCATCACACATGAACACCAGGATTTTTAGGTGGAAACCCAAGTCGGGAGAAAACCACCGCTGCAGTTGCTCAGCCTTCAATATTTTATTATAGAGAAAACATCTTACAACATATGTGCTGGTGCAGACTCTACCAGCACACAGGCACCCACCTGCGCTCGTTTACCAGCCTCTCCTGGAAGGGAGCTCCAACCCCCTGACTCGTTTACCAGCCTCTCCTGGAAGGGAGTTACGACCCCATGATCTCATTTACCAGCCTCACCTGGAAGGGAGCTACAACCCCCTGACTGAAGGCTACAACCCTCGGCACCTCTATGGACCACATTTCATCAATTTTCACACTGGATCCAAAGCCTCCTTTAGGACACCACTTGTAGGCCACATTTCATCATATTTTCAGACTGGACCCTTTCCATATTTTTAAGCACAGTCAAGCATGAAACAGATACATATAACTCACTGACAGATATCAGTAAACCAGCAGAACAGATCAGACATTTCTTACCACAGACTTCAGCAAACCCTAGTTTGCATACGCGCTTTCCTTTCACTGATGTCGCGTATATACGCGCTTCTGTTCACATAAACCAGCGTATACTTCTGTACATATTACAGATCTAATTTCATTGCGCATACGCGCTTTCTCTTCAGCGAAGCCGCGTATATACGCGCTTCCTCTTCAGCGAACTAGCGTATGGTTCTTCAGACTTTTATGTCATTGCAATTCTTCACAACAGATACATCACTTCAGATTTTACCCTTTACCTCAGACAGATGTTCGCCTCATCACAGATCTAATCATTCCATACACAGATCTAGCAAATACAAGTACATTTCAGATCTAGTTCCCCTTCTTCATCATTGGTGCATCATACATTCAGATCTATCATTCAACTTTAACCCTTTCCATTCAGATCTACTTCAGAGAGAAGTATTCATTCAAGCTCAGACATCTTGCACCCACATTCAGAATTTGCACAATGAATTTCATCTCTTTATATAGGTTTACCCTTTTTCAATACCATGAGCCAAAACCACATTACTTCCGATGGTATTCCTGGACGGGGTCATTTAGGCGAATCATTACCCAATACAATGGGTCAATACCATGGTGCTTACCCCTGGTTTTTCACTTTTTGAGCGCTTTTACCCATACGCGACTTGGCACATTCTTTTCCGCGTGCATACGCGACTTCTCCTAGACAGATCCGCGTATTCCTTGAAACATACTCTTTTCATCATATATTTAGCACATGCTGAATTCCTTTCTTCATTTCCTTCTGTACTCACTGTAGATACATCAGTTTTAGTTCATCAAGACATATTCTATCAAGCACAACTTCATCTAGTAAGTTGCCATTATCTTCATCAAGAGGGTTGCCTTTCAAGGACAACACTCATCATCATATTTCTAACAAACATCATTTACCAAATCCATCACGTCAAGAATAACTTCATCAGGTGGATTGCCATCAAGAACAACACATGTCAACAGTCGCATGTCTTCATCTTCATTCAGTGGGTTGCCATCAAGGACAACACTCTGCATCATATTGCCAACAATCTCCCCCTTTGGACTTGATGGCAACCACGATGGTGTTTGGTTACTACAACAGATAGGTACATTAAAAATACAAGGACACCATGTCACATTCCCCATTTTTGACACCATTCTTTCTCTTCATTCAAACACCATGTCACTCTCCCCCTTTGACATCAAGGGCAAAGGGTGGATCAAAACCAACATCCTCTCCCCCTTTTCTCCACATGTGGAAGAAGCGTTCTGCAGATCTGATATATATACTGACGTGACCAAGCTCCCCCTGAGTTCATGCTGAAAGCATATTTTTCAATGAAGTACATGACTCTATGAACTTCCTATCACCAAAGACTCATACTTACATCAAATATCCATCCAAGTGGATTTACATATAAGACTCAAGTACCCAGCCAAGTGGGTTTACACATTTCAACTCAGCTACCCAACCAAGTGGGTTTACAAAATTTGACTCAGCTACCCAACCAAGTGGGTTTACAAATTTTGACAAGTCCTTACATGACTAAAATTTACAATTTTACATCATGGGTCTCAACATGACCTTTTCATCAAAATACAAATATGACTTTTCATAACCAACACCAGAAAGTCCTCAAGAAAGAGAACATATTTCAGAATCAACATAATGCCAACAATGCATTAAACTCAGCAGCGCTAATGCTCCCCCTGAATCTGTGCATCCAAGCAACCTTTCCATATGACTAAGGCTCCCCCTTAGTTTGTGCATCCTGAACACTTTTACCAAAAAATCATCAAGGCATCTTTATCAAAACATTAAAAATAGAATTATGAGAACTGGAACACCACCAGAGATACCAAACAGTATCAGAGATACCAAACAGCACTGCAGCTGTGCTGAAGAGAGCTGACTCTAAGCAGAAGTTGTCAGCAATCAGACATACACGGTTTTCTGTGCATGAACTCGTGTATATACGCGACTGTGTTTCAGGAAATCCACGTATCCAATGCCATCTTCTAAATTTTAACCAGATCTAATCCTCTGTGAGAAAAATACAGTGTTCAGCTTCTTTCTGAGATATTTGGATGCTTCCCTGGAGTGCAGATAGATAGAACAGTGTAGTTGTGTCTTCAAGCGTCATCCAACGGTTGTAGCATAAGCACATTAGGAACCAAGCCTTCAGATTCTTTGCAGCATCAATACAATCTTTCCAAGAGAGATTATCATATCAGAACAACATCTTCAAATATGTGTCAAGCAATCATCCATGTGGTCCAATATCATCAAGATCTTCAAAATTTAACATGAAGTAACATATGTAGGAAAAAGATCTCAACCATAGTAACAAACTCTGCATGATTTATTTCTGAATCAAACGACTTCCAACTCTTCCATGTGTGAGCACAAAAGATACTTTTCGGTAAATAGGGATCAAAATCTCATCATAATAAACCATATGCCAAGTCATCATCATTTGAGCATGAGTATCACAATAATCAAATAATAAGCAGTCATAGTGCCAACAATGCAATCATTAGTCTTCAACCTGCTGCTCCCCCTGAACGAGTGCTCTTTCTTAACTTGTGCAACCTGAATACGTTCATCAGCAAGTCATCAGCAACAATCTCTGCATGATCTGTCCTTATCTTCGAATTATAAGACTTCCAATCTCAGCAACGAATACTCTTCATCAAAAAGCAAACATGACTCATCCATAATCTTCAACATAAGACATCAAGTATCATATCATCATTATTTAGAACTGAGGAATTAGGCTGATACAGAGTCAATAATACAGTTTTTAACAATCAGACTGATACTCCCCCTGAACCTCTACTCCAGATCTTCAGCTATCATATAAATTCTCTTATCATCAATGCATACGCGATTGTGTCTGCTGGAACTCGCGTGTATACGCGAATTTTGTTAAAAGAACCCGTGTATGGAAAGTGAATCATAGAAATTTTTCACATTCCTTCATCTCCCCCTGAACTTGTACTTCCTGTACCTGTCTTCTTCATATCAGATGCTCTGTCAGAAATACATATAACCAGAATAATCAAATCAACCATGAGAGACATCATACATTGCTCCCCTTGTGACGATACATTACTCAATCTCATAATGTATCCCACATCCTTCCTGCAGTCAATCAAAGAAGTAAGCTTCAGAAGTGGATGACTGCAGTAGGGTCAAAATTCCCTACGTTTCTGATCGGTCCTCCATCTTTTTCCAGATTTGTTTGAACTTTCTATTTGTGTGCTGGAAGTTATCCAATTTCTCATATCTGTTCAACTTGCATTCCTTTTCTACATGTCCATACTTGTTACAAGAATAACATCTCATGTGTCCAGAGTAATAAGAATTATAATGAGTATTTCTGATCTTCCTTCTTTTACAATCAGCTGCTTTATGTCCATACTTGTTACATGAGAAACAATATCCCTTGAAGCTACCAGAGTACCTGGTTATTTGTGGCTGAATTGTTCTGCTTCTGCAATTTGCTGCAACATGCCCATAGTTATGACATTTAAAACATTCAACGTTCTTGAATGAATTCCTTTGAAAATTCATGATTGTTGGTTGATCTTTTGTCTCTTTCAACACTTCAGGTTTTGCAATGACATCCTCTGAATTTTTAGCACTTCCTTGTGAGCTAGATTCTCCTTTAACAGTTTCATGGAAACCAAGACCAAGTTTGATAGCAGGAGACCTTTGATTACTCAGAATATTGTCCAAAATATTAATACTATCTTGAAACCTCAAAAGTTTAACCTTTTCTTCTAATTTACCTTTGATAATGTTTACCTCAATCTCCAAGGCTTGACATTGCTTTGTCATGCTTTCTTCTTTCCTTCTTCCATCTTCTACTTGATCCTTCAGATTTAGAATCTCTTCTTTCAACCAATTTTCGTTTTCTTCACATGTTTGTTGCAGCTCTTCATTCTTCTTATTTGATTTTTCCAGATCTTCTTTGAGAGAGATGATTTCTGCTTCAAGGCCTTCCTTTCCAAATAATTGTAGAGGTTCATCATTCTTCTTACTTGATGCTTCAGGATCTGCTTGCAGAGAAATGATTGCAGCTTCAAGTCCTTCATTCTTCTTGCTTGATTTTTTGAGATCTACATTTAGATCATTGATTTCTACTTCTGGTTCTTTAATTCGATTGGATGCATAAGTATGAAACCTTTGATACTTGTCCACCTGTCCATTCAGCATTTCTATTTGTTCTTTCATTTGAGAGATCATCTCTTTGTAGATAGAATCTTTATTATCAATTTCCTTTTTTTGTTCTTCAACTTTGATCTAGATAGCTTCTTCTAGATCCACAACTTTACTTTCACTATCTTCACTATTGTTTGCACAAAGAAGAGTATTACAAGTAGCCTTCTTCTTTTTCTTCTTTGCCATGAGTACTTGTAGAGCTTCGTCAGAAACTTCTAGATCCATACTGTCACTTCCACTATCATAACCCTTGCATATACAGTTAAGTAAAATACAAGAACAACGATTAATACCTATTTCATCCCCTTCAATTTTTGCTATACATGATTTCTGAGAGATCTCCTTTCTTCGAGTAGCCTTCTTCTTTTGCTTCTTAGCCATGAGCACTTTCAGATCTTGGTTAGAATCTTCTTCATCTTTACTGGACACTTCAAGAAAGTCATTTTTCTCTAGAGCATCCACAAACGTATCGTTTTCTTCTCTTTGTTCAAATGCCATGAGAAGTCTAAGATCTTCTTCACGTTCTTCCTCACTATCAGACGACCCATCACTGTCTTCATTTGCATAATAACTCTTCCTCTTTTCAAATTGTTTCCCTTTACCATGTTTTTCTCTATAAGGACATTTAGCAGCATAGTGACCAACTTTTCCACACTCAAAACATTTGAAAGGAAGCTTACCTTTGAATATTCCAGTTCCTAGTTGGAGTTTTCTCACGAAATTCGCTTCTTCTTCATCGGATATATAGCTGGATTCTTTGACAACTTCCTTTTCTTTTCCTCTTGCAGATACCTTAAAAACAACTTCTTTGATTTGAGAAGGACCTCCTTGTCTCATTTCAAAAGCAGTCAGAATACCATGTAATTGAACAATAGTAAGAGTTTGCGGATCTTGCCTTTCTTCAATAGCTGAAACTTTAGAGTCAAATTTTGAAGTCAAGGATCTTAAGACTTTTTCCACCAGAGTAGTATCGGTTATGGTTTCACCCAAATTTCTCATCCGATTTACAATATCATCTAGACGGAGAAAGAAACTGGCAACACTTTCATCACTGTGCATCTTCAAATTTTCATATTCTATTCTATGAGTTTGGAGTTTGGAGTTTTTCACCTTTGTATCTCCTTCATAGCTCAGAATGATTTTGTCCCATATTTCTTTTGTTGAATGTAGCTGCATCACTTTAGCAAATTCTGATTCAGACATGCTTCCTAATAAGACATTCACTGCTTTGGCATTGATTTCATACTTCTTCCTTTCAACTGCATCAGTAGGAATACTTGCCGGGTATTGATAACCTTCTTCCACGATTGCCCATACATCTGCACCAAGACTTTGCAGATATGCTTTTGTTCGTACCTTCCAGAATATCAGATTTCTTCCATTGAATAGAGGTGGCTTTATAGACATCACTCCTTCTTGACTTCCCATTGCGACGGATCTTCTTCAAGCGATCAAGCTTCTGCAGAAGAACCTGCTCTGATACCAATTGTTGGGAAAAATACTGAGAGGGGGGGGTGAATCAGTATTTACTGCATATTCAAAAAATTTTACTTTTTCATTCCTTAAAACCCATACGCTACTTTGCTGAAGCCAAGTAGCGTATACATGCGGATATCCTTCATAAAACTCGCGTATACACAGAGATCTAATTATGCCATTAGTTCTTCACTTATATCATTCCATCATTCATTCATTAGATGTTCTATAAACAGTAAACATGTGCAGTAAGAACAGAATAAACCATCACACAAAGCATCACACATGAACACCGGGATTTTTAGGTGGAAACCCAAGTCGGGAGAAAACCACCGCTGCAGTTGCTCAGCCTTAAATATTTTATTATAGAGAAAACATCTTAAAACATATGTGCTGGTGCAGACTCCTACCAGCACGCAGGCACCCACCTGCGCTCGTTTACCAGCCTCTCCTGGAAGGGAGCTCCAACCCCCTGACTCGTTTACCAGCCTCTCCTGGAAGGGAGCTACGACCCCCTGATCTCGTTTACCAGCCTGAACTGGAAGGGAGCTACCACCCCCTGACTAAAGGCTACAAGCCTCAGCACCTCTATGGACCACGTTTCATCAATTTTCACATTGGATCCAAAGCTTCCTTTAGGACACCATTTGCAGGCCACATTTCGTCATATTTTCAGACTGGACCCTTTCCATACTTTTAAGAACAGTCAACCATGAAACAGATACATATAACTCACTGACAGATATCAGTAACCTAGCAGAACAGATCATACATTTCTTACCACACACTTCAGCAAACCCTAGTTTGCATACGCGCTTTCCTTTCACTGATGTCGCGTATATACACGCTTCTGTTCACATAAACCAGCGTATACTTTTGTACATATTACAGATCTAATTTCATTGCGCATACGCGCTTTCTCTTCAGCGAAGCCGCGTATATACGTGCTTCCTCTTCGAAGAACTAGCGTATGGTTCTTTAGAATTTTATGTCATTGCAATTCTTCACAACATATACATCACTTCAGATTTTACCCTTTACCTCAGACAGATGTTCGCCTCATCACAGATCTAATCATTCCATACACAGATCTAGCAAATACAAGTACATTTCAGATCTAGATCCCCTCCTTCATCATTGGTGCATCATACATTCAGATCTATCATTCAACTTTAACCCTTTCCATTCAGATCTACTTCAGAGAGAAGTATTCATTCAAGCTCAGACATCTTGCACCCACGTTCATAATTTGCAAAATGAATTTCATCTCTTTATATAGGTTTACCCTTTTTCAATACCATGAGCCAAAACCACATTACTTCTGATGGTATTCCTGGATGGGGTCATTTAGGCGAATCATTACCCAATAAAATGGGTCAATACCATGGTGGTTACCCCTGCTTTTGCACTTTTTGAGCGCTTTTACCCATACGCGACTTGGCACGTTCTTTTCCGCATGCATACGCGACTTCTCCTAGACAGATCCGCGTATTCCTTGAAACATACTCTTTTCATCATATATTTAGCACATGCTGAATTCCTTTCCTCATTGCCTTCTGTACTCACTGTAGATACATCAGTTTTAGTTCATCAAGACATATTCTATCAAGCACAACTTCATCTAGTAAGTTGGCATTATCTTCATCAAGAGGGTTGCCTTTCAAGGACAACACTCATCATCATATTGCTAACAAACATCATTTACCATGTCCATCATGTCAAGAATAACTTCATCAGGTGGATTTCCATCAAGGAAAACACATGTCAATAGTCGCATGTCTTCATCTTCATTCAGTGGGTTGCCATCAAGGACAACACTCTGCATCATATTGCCAACATGTTTGTGCTCTTTTAATTTTCTTGATTCATAGGAAACCATTGTTCCTTTTCGCGATAAAATTTCCCCAACTCCTTCCTTACAAGAATCAGTACAAACCTCAAATTCTTTGTTGGGGTCGGCTACCTTCAACACTGGCGCAGTGGTAAACAAATGTTTTAACCTTTCAAAACTGTTCTGGCATTCATTGGTCCATTTAAATACTTTTCCCTTCCTCTGTAAATAGGTAATTGGAAAAGAAATATTTGAGAACTGTTCAACAAACTGTCGATGGTATCCAGCCAATCCCATAAAGGATCGAATATCTGCCACATTTTGGGGTACTCACCATTCCATATTTGTTTTCATTTTCTTTGGATCGACTACTATTCCCTCAGCGAAAATAACATGGCCTAGATACTAGATCTCTTCTTTGAAGAAGTCGCGTTTGTTGAACTTAGCGTACAACCGATGTTTTCATAACATCTCCAACACTATCCTTAAGTGGTCCTTGTGCTCTTACATGTTTTTTAAATAAATTAAAATATCGTCAATGAATTTTAGCACAAAATTTTCCAAAAAGGGGTGAAATATACCATGCATCAGACTCATAAATGTTGTTGGTGCATTAGTTAGACCAAATGGTAATACCACAAACTTGTAATGTCCATATGTGGTACCGAAGGCAGTCTTGTAGATATCCTCATCTTTTATCTGGATCTGGTGATATCCATATCTTAAGTCTGTTTTCGAAAATATAGTGGCCCCCTTCACCTCATCAAATAGGTCATCAATCTGTGGTAAGGGATATTTATTTTTTTATGGTGATTTTATTGAGATATATGTAGTCCATGCAAATTCGCATGGTTCCATCCTTTTACTTTACAAACAGCACTGGTGCTCCCCAAGTGGACACACTTGGTCGAATGTACCCTTTGTCCAACAACTCTTGCAATTTCATTTTTAATTCAGTTAGCTCTGGTACACTCAGTCGATATGGGGCCCCTGAAATTGGTGATGCTCCTGGCATCGACTCAATAGTGAAAACAATATATCTTCTTAGAGGTAAATCTCGTACATCTTCTGGAAACACGCCCATGAATTCTTGTACTACAGGTATGTTCTCCATCATAGGAGTCTTCTCTTTAGAATTAGAAAAACCCACCTCACTGACATATATTTGGCATCCTTTTCTAATACACTTGTTAATTTGAGAGGATGTAATAGGACACAGCTGTAGGGGTTTCTTGATTCCTTGTATCTCTTTACGAGTTCCATATTGCATTCTATAATATATAATATTCTCTTTACAATCCACAAGTGTCCAATGTTTCTCCAGCCAATCCATGCCCAACAACACGTCATAGGATCCCAACGGTAGTATATTCAAATCCACATTTAACTATTGGTTTCCAATTTCCAATGTATAGTTAGAAATTTTGGCACAAACTTTTATTTTTTCCCAAGTGGCAAGTTGTACCAGCCAGGGATTTTTAAATTTATGACTTTGAAACTTATAAATTTCTACTATTTTGGGGTTTAGATAACTTAAACTCGCACCTAGGTCAACCAAATTAGAAACAGGTTGTGAAAGTAGCTTACCTTTCAGTTTTATCATCGTTGGTTGATAATCTGCTTGTCGGTCCTTTAAAGCTACATTAATTCTGGGTATGTTATGGGCTACATATCCCACTATAGAGGCTTCTTGTAAATTGGGTATTGTATCATTTCTTCCCCGATGTGGGTAGTTCTTATAAAATTGAGCCTCACCACACCCCCAGCACTGTAGAGGTGGTTTTTTATTTTTTTGTTGCTCAGGCTTGCTGGAAGCCTCTGTGGGATTTTCTTGCATAGGCCACTGGGCCTTTGATGGTTTCTTTCAAACTTTTTATTGACTGAATTCGTTGCAGAATTCTTAAAATTATTGGTTCTAACATTTTTAAAATTTGAGTCTCTTTTATGCCCTTTTCTTGGCTGCCAATTTTTTTCGATTTCTCCTTTTGCCTTAGACTTTTGGTAACACATTCTCGCTTTTCGAATTTCTTCGTCCATGGTCCTTGGATTCATGAACTCAATTCGTTGATTCATGTCAGTCGGGAAACTACTTAAGAACTGCTGAACCTTAGCCTTTTCATCCATTAGATAAGGAACGTATCTTAGTAGGGAAGTGAACTTGGTTATGTACTCATCCATTTTCATTTCACCCAATTTCAAATCATGGAATTATCTGGACTTTTCATCATAGAAACATTTTGTTAGATACTTGTTCTTGAAATATTGTTGAAATGTATACCCATTTCACGTCTTGATCTTCTATGCTGCATATATTCTTGATTTCCTCCCACCACAGAGTGGCCTTTTCTCTCAACTGATAGATACCAAGTCCGGCTTTAAGATTGCTGTTGTACTCTGTTGAAGCCTAGAAAATCTCTTCTTCAAACATCGGGGAAAACCACCCGGTTAGGACCTTAAGACAGCTCCTTTTCCATTTGGTATGGTGGCTCTGACTGGATTTAAAGGACCAGTTTCCTTGTAGCTAAATGGATTGGATTGGATGGGTGGAAATGGGACTAAATTAAGTGAAGTAAAACTATCTAATTTAAGCTAAATACTGGTAAAGAAATTCTAACACTAACCCGGGTAATTATATGTGAATACAACTTAAGATTGTTCCAATTCAACAATAACCATGAAAATGTATTATTATTTAAATTGAAATGTGCAGAAACAAATAAAGATAACTCTGTTTAAGAAATTAAACAGAGTTGTATTAACATATTGCATTCATCATTGTATACCATCTACATGTAATTATGAAAAATAACGTTTCAATTATACTCAGAAATGATATATAAAAGGAAGTGTTGTGAAAACAAATATACATATAAATGATAGCAATTTTAAAACGAATATCATAAGACAAAAGAAATCAACAGTGAATAGATAGAAATACCTTGTTCATCTTGAGGATTTTCAAATGCAATCTGATACTCTATCCAGTAACTCTGATGCAAAATCAAATTTCAAGGTACAGAAATGCAACACTTCAAAGATAATTCCGCATGAAAATCACCAGATGTGATCCTTTTTAAAAATATATAAGACAATGGAGTACAGAAATGCAATCTCCAAGTCAAAAAATATTAAGATCCGGGACCCTTCTCTAAATGCATGAGAAGGGTTTAAATACTACTTATCTAAATCTAAAAATAGTCTTATTACAAAAATTAAGGATTCGGTTCAATGACCGTCCTTTTCCTAGGCTAAAATACAGTAAAATTAAAACTAAATCTAACTATCTATGAACTTGATCTTTAAACTTGTAGGCATCTAGCATAGTTTTGAGAAGATGTGGTTGACCGACTTCAGAATTCAACTGTCCTGAAAAGACAGAGTCGGCAAGTGTAGGCGCAATCTTCTCTGTAGAATTGATGATACAATTAAGCGCACCGTGTTGACTGTGTGGCTTCACCAAGTACGTCCAGTATGAGTCCCAATTTAATCTTGTCAGCCCTTGGATTGATTTTTCTCTTTCTTCTGCCTTTTGCCTCCATTCTGTTTGCAGTTGATGTGCCTGTGGGAGATATCCTGGAACAGTTTCTGGAATCAAATTAGCTTTGTGTAAATTTTCATTTACACAATCAGTAAGAGTGTTTGCTGCTGTAGCCGCCTCCTCTGCTGCCTTTTCTGCTCTTCTGATTTGTGCATCCCAGTTATAGAACAGTATTTATTTATGGTTTTCATTAACAATGGGTGCACCAGCTTTTATGCCTTCTTCTGTCTTTTGCCATGCCAGATAATCATTGATATTTTCATTAAATAAATCATAATCATTTCGTAAATCTACGACATGATTTGTGATTTTATCGCTCTTTTGGCACAAAGAATTCCATTGCAAGATTTTTTGGCAGAAAACTTCCTCTTGTTGCAGTAGTTGATTATTCAAAGAGATAGTTTCTGAAATGAATTCTGGAAGCTTGGATCATCTTTATGCTGATCTTGGATAATATTTATTTGTTTGTCTTTATCAGCCAAGCTTTTTTGATGTCCTATTTGCATTTCTTGAAGTTTTTGTTGTAACTCTTCAAGTTTCAATTGTGCTTCCTTATCGGCCTGTACCTGTTGCAATTGCTGTTGTAGAACTTTTACATGTTCTTCTTTTTCATTCAACAAAATTTGTATCTCAAATGCTTTGTCAATTGTTGCAGAAGCATAAGCTCATGTCATTTGAGATAACTTAGTGAGATTATGAGTAGGTTCTGTGGCAGGATCTTTCCACAAAACATCTACTTGTTCTGCTTCAGTAGCAATTGCACCTTCTAAATTTCTCTTTTTCCTCTGTCTCTTCACTACTGCTTTGTATTTTGGGCTGTAGAATACATCCAGAGGAGGAATTTCCTCTACATTAAGTACAATTTCAGAGGAGGGTGTGATTGGTATGTGCTCTGTTACTGCGGCTGTGCTGCTTGTTCCTGGGCTCAAAACTTTGGTTGTCTGGATAGGGGTCTGTCCATTCTGTCCTTCTACATTAATCAATTGGTTAAAGGTTTCCCATTCTTTGTCTAACTCAATGGTGACTGGCTATTGCTGTACATTGGTTGGAGGAGGATTTGTCTGTTGAGAAGTCAAAATTTGCTGTTGAGTAAGTTCTTTTGATTGTGCAGAATCTTTAATGGATTCTTCCATTTTATCTTCCTTTTCATTAGACTTATTGGAATGTTCAGAATCTCTGTCAGATTTCGATTTAGATTTACCTGTACTTGAACTGCCATTAAGACTAACACTAGGAGTTTGCTCCCTTGTGGGCTCTAAGCGTAGATTGGCCAAAGGAATAGGAATTAGTCTTCTTTCTCTGTAAAGCTTGAATTCTTGAAATTTCTCTAGAGATAGCTGAGCTTGAGCTGAATTCAAAACTTCTTTGAATGAATTTCTTGCTTGGAACATATCATCAAAAAGATCCTGTTCCCCGGAAAATTCCCTTACTCTGATTGCATTGGTAAAATTCTTAACAATATCATCTGGGTCGAATAACCTTCTTGAAAATTTGAACAGCTGTAGACATGTAATGTTGCCTATCTCTTGAAATGCATGACCAATATCAAACAGTGAAAATGTTCCATATTTTATGGGAAATTGTGGCCAAATGCCCTTTTTCTTCTCTTTTAAATCTTTTTTTATACCTCCCTGGCCACAGGTCTGATAAGCAATTTCCCGAGCTAGAAGTATATCTGGAACATATAGTGGTAACACATGGGGAGAAGCATAACTTCCAAAAACCCTAATATAAGTGAACAATTCTTCTCCAAACCATCTCGCGATGGGGAGAATATCAACCTCTGTTTCTGAGGATAACCTTGGGGCATCCTTATTATACAATGTTCTGTACAATGGCAGCATTATTCCATGACAAATTTGGTAAAAATGGGGGATAAACTTAGACTCACATAGTTCTTTATGGTACACATGAATGGGCAAAGGATCGTCGATAGTCCATTTCCAGCCCATCACAAGGAATTTAGAGACATAGCAGATGGCGTCCATGACATAAGTAGATAAATAAAAAGGCGGATAAACCCGCTGAGAAACATTTCGTTTAGACCGGTAGTGAAAAATAGCAGTGGTCAAATTATCAGATAGGATTTTGGCCCAGTCTACAATTGTAGAATTAACAGCCGCATTCAACAAAGGAAGCCATTCGGGTAAGATCATATTTATGTCAGGCTTTCCAAAAAGCCTGCATAACATGGCAGCAGTAAAAAAATAAGGAGAGGTAAGTGAACTCGTGCTGTACATACCTTGTTTGTTTTTCTTCAATGGTTCACTTCTTTTGGTCCACTCCTTTGTGCATTCTGCCAAATTTGCATGTTCTCTGGCAAAATCTTCCATGAATTGTTTGTTGTAAGTCACCTGAGGTTTTGGAAAATTATACATTAATCTCAGATCTTCTATGGTGAATGACCCGATTAGCTCTTCAGATGGAGTTTTGAATTGTCTGTCTGAAATATCGGTGCTATCCATCACCCATCTCACCATGTCCATATATGGGAGAATCCTCGGCCTTGCCGCTATCCTATGGAGAAATGAACAAGCCAGTTCTTTGAGGGTTGCTTCAGATGTATCACTAGAACCTACTGTAGCCACAACTTTCATCACCACAAGATTTTCTTCCTCTAACAGATTATACATTCCTTCCCAAGTGGATATACCAGCATCCTTATTACAAGCGGTGTCTGCATATAGCGAAGCCATTTCTTTGTTTTCAGAATTTGAGCTCTTCTCCTTCTTACCCATAGTGTTTAGTGGAAGCTTTGTATAGTCGTTTGCTCCTTCGTGCCTGCGTTTTACGAGTAAATGAGAGTAATGGCATAAGAAAGGTGATGAGACTGTTTTAAATGTGAAAGCGAATGACATATAATATTTTAATCGTGAAACAACTTTCAATCCAAACACAATCTCATTTACATTTAATAATCAATCTAATCATTTAATTTAATCATTAAAGCACATAACAAATTTTACATATGGGAAGATTGCCTTGGGATAGCGCGCCTACGTGAATCTGCGACATTGCGATCTGCGATTTGCTGCGCAATATCGCAATATCGCAATGTCGCAATATCGCAAAATGAAGTCATCGCAGTTATGAAAATAGCGCAAAAGTGGAAATTGCGCAATAGCGCAAAAGCGCATATCGCAAAATTGCAAAAGCGCATATCGCAAAATCGTAAAAGCACATAATTGAAAAGAGCGCAAAAGATATTCATTAATCATTTATGTTTTCTGCGCTATGCGATCTGCGACCAATGCGTTTTATAAAATATATATACCATTTTGTTATGGATGCGCTATCTTGTTTAAAGAGCAATTTTATTATAATCTATCATAAACTTAAGTGTTTCTTAATATTCTTTCAAAGGGATTTCTATAGGTTTATGATAGAAAGTTTTATTTTAAAAGGCAAACAAATCCTAATTGATTTTTTGGATTTTTTTAACTAAGGGTCCTCATTTATTTAGTATTATTACTAATATTAAATAAAAGGGGGGTTGTTGCTGGTCACAACAATTGGCGATTCACTGAAAGAAACAGTTATCTCTGAAAAAATAAAATGAACATTCTATCTTTAGTAAGTAAAGGTTTTTAAAGATATGAAAACTATCTTAGGATAATTCAAATAAAATGTAACTATGAAAAAGAAATAAAAATCATTTCATAATTTCTTTCTAATTCCTTAAGAAATAAAAACATTTTGGGTTATCTCAAGCTTTGATTGGTGTTAATAATGAAGTAAATGGATCTCTCCAAGTTTCGGTTTTATAATATACTCTATTGCCATAGGTATTGCCTCTGCTGCCAGCAAACGTTCATAGTCTCGAAAGGGTTACCTTTAAAACATTAACCATTCATTGTCCCATCCAACTAAAATTATGAATTTTTAAAAGATAAATTCATAAGACCTATTATCTCATGTTTTTTGTCTTTTATTTTTATTTTAAGAGCCATTGTTCTGGTTTGGTAGCCAGTAAATAACAATGCCATTCACTAGTTATAATTAAACTGAACAAGCTGGCTCGTGATGAGACCCCTTGTCTTATATTTATAAGCCATTACCCTGTTTTGGTATGCAGTATTGGTAATGTCAGTTTTTATTACTCCTTATGAACATGGTAAGTCGGCTCGTAATGAGACCTCTCATCTCTTAAAATTTTCGTATAATTTCTTAGAATTACATTCTAAAAAATCACAACTTAAATGGATGGGGTGAAATAGTTTAATCCTTAAGAATCAATGGATGACAATTTTCAGAGTTTTTTTGAGTTCCAAAACTTTGAAAAAAATCTTTACTTTGATAGATAACCTTTCTCTGCTTAATAAACTTATAATAAGTTACATTCTTCTCAAGTTTTCAAAATATCATGTAAATGATTGAAATACTCTTTCAAAGTTTAACATCTTATTTTAAACTATTCAAAAACTATGATCATTACTTTTAAAAATTCTTATTTACACAAAATAAATATTTATAATATTTTTCCGAAGAAATTTTCTTAAATAGTAAACAGTCAATCAGAGACTCATAAACAACCTTTATTTGTAAAAACAAAAACAATAAAAAACTTTTGCAGAAAGAAATATGTACAGTTTAAGAAGGGGTTACCTCCTTATGAAAAGAATTTCTTCAAGATAAGCCCATTTACAAGAAGAGATTCTCTCTTACCTGTTAGATCTTGGAGTATGAATGTATTTGAGCTTATCTTCTCAACGATCTGAAATGGTCCAAGCCACATTTTCTAAAATTTGGTATGTTTACCTTTTTCTTCGTGTGCTTTATCCCATTTCAAAACGAGATCACCAATTGACAAAAATTTTGAGCCGGTAGAACTTGCATCAAAAGAAGATTTTACAAGCTGTTGATTTTTTTCATGAGTAATTTTTTCTTTATCCCTATCTTCTTCTAATTTAAGGATTTGATCATATCTTAATTGAATGGATGAAGAAGGATTTTCTTCAATAAACTGCACTAGGGCTAATGATGGAAGAGTTAAATTTAATGGTATCACAGCTTCTTTTCCATAAACCAGATTGAAAGGTGAAGTCCCTATTGAAGCTTTTTCCGTGATACGATCAGCCCATAAAGCAAAGATTAAAGATTTGTGCCAATTCTTTTGATTTTGATCAACGGTCCTTTTAATGATTTTGATAAGGTTTTTATTAGTGCATTCAGCCAAACCATTACCTTGTGGATAATAATTTGCTGAATATTTTAATTTAAAACCTCTTTTGACTGTAAATTCAATTAAACTATTTCCAGAGAAGTAAGATGCATTATAAAAAACAAGAAGTTGAGGTACACCAAACCTGGTTATAATGAATTGATCTATGAAATCAATAATTGCATCAGAATTGGCTACCTTCAACGGGATTGCCTCTACCCATTTTGTAAAGTAATCAGTTGCAGTAAGGATGTACTTGTGCTGTTTGGAAGAATGAGGTACTATCTCACCAATAATGTCAAGCCCGCACTGTTCGAATGGTTGCTCAATAGTTACTGGTTGCAAAGGAAAAGCTGGTTTCCTTTGTCTTCCACTTGCAGTTTGACATATTTGGCACTTCCTTACGTAATCATGCATATATTTAAAAAGGGTAGGCCAGTAATAACCAGCAAGACTTATTTTGTGAACTGTGGTATCACCTCCAAAATGAACTCCTGCTGGTCCATCATGCAATTCCTGCAAAACCTTTTCAGCTTCAGTCTTTTCAAGACATCTTAATAAAATTGAATCATAATTTTTTCTAAATAACACATTATCAATGATCTCATATTTAATAGCCTTTAACCTTAAAGCGTGTTTACAATTATAGCTGAGATTAGAAGGAGCATACCCATTTTTCAAGTAATAGATAAGATCAGCATACTGAGATCCGGAATTTGTAATATTTATCTGACTTACTTGAATATCTTGATTTGAATCTTGATTTTCTGGTATATTATGAGCTCCTGCCAATAATCTGCAAAAACCTTGTCCTCTAACAATCTTAGCTGGTTTAATATCAATATCATATTCTTGCAAGGCTGTTACCTAGTTAGCTCTCTTTTCTCCTACTTCTTTTTTAATTAATAATTGCCTCACTGCAGAGAATGGGACAATGATTTTTGTATGTGTTTTAAAAAGAAAAGGTCTGAAATGTTTGATTGATTTAAACACAGCAAAGGCTTGTTTTTCAACATCGGAATAATTAAGCTCAGCTCCTTGCAAATTTGAGCTAAAGAAAGAAATTGGTGCTTCAATTTCTTGATCATTGAGTTGTGTTAAAACGGCTGCATAGGATGTTTCAGTGGCCAGAGTATACAAAGTAAAATCTTTAGAAAAATCTGAGGTATTCAATGCTGGTGCATTAATGATTGCTCGTTTGATTGAATCAAAAGCTTCTTTTTCTTTATGCGCCCATTTGAATATTGAATTCTTCTTGATCATATTTTGCATAGGTAAAACAATTAAAGAAAAATCAGGAATAAATCTTTTAACAAAATTGATTTGTCCAAGAAATGATTGCATGGATTTTTTGTTATGTGGTAAAGAAATATCAGAAATTTCTTTCAATCTATCTGGATCAATATATATACCATCTTTTGACACAACAAATCCTAAGAGTTTTCCTTCATCTAAAGCAAAGAATGATTTCTTTGGATTTAAGGAGATACCAAACCTTCTACATCTTTCAAATATTTGTTTTAAATCATGTAGATGATTGGCTCTCTTTTTTGAAAATACTGTTATGTCATCAAAATAAACAACAACTGATTTATTGATCAGACCTTCGAATGCTATGTCCATGGCTCTTTGAAAAGTTGCTCCTGCATTTATTAGACCAAAAGGCATTTTCTGATAAGCATAAGTTCCCCATTTTGTTCTGAAAGTTGTTTTCAATCTGTCATCTGGATGAACTAAAACTTGATTATAGCCCGAAAATCCATCGAGAAAAGACATAAGTTAAAAACCAACTACCTTTTGAAGTATCTGTTCCATGGTTGGCAATGGGAAATTGTCTTTTAAACATGCCTTGTTTAAATTTCTGAAATCAATACAGATTCTTATATCACCATTCTTCTTCCTTACATGTACCATATTGGAAACCCAATTGGAGTGCCTGACCGGAAAAATGATTTTGGCTTTTAAAAGTTTATTAAGTTCTGATTTGATTTGACTTTCGAGATTTGGATGGATCTTTCTCAACTTCTGTTGAACAGGTTTAATATCAGGAAGCATTGGAATCGTGTGTTGAATAACCGAAGTATTATACGTTTTTAGATCACCATAATTCCAAGCAAAAACGTTTTTATACTTGTTCAGCAGTTTAATGAATGCATTCCTTTCCTCTGGTGTTAAATTGAGTCCTAAATTAACGTTTTGAGGTTTGGAATCAGAACCAAGATTTACTAATTCAAACTTCAAAGTTCCACTTTGAAGTTTCGTATTAGTGACTTTCTTGAATCTGTCTTTAATGTCATATAAATCCTCTAATTTAACAACATATTTTGGAATGGGGTTTTCATTACCTTTTGAAGCAATTTGTAAATCATGATCATCTTCGTCAATAATTTTCTCATCATATGATTTCTCTGAAGTCATGAAATTTAGAATATCTTTATCATGATAGAATACTCTCCAATTTGTAACATTATCTGGGACAGATGGACGAAAAATCAATTCTACAGAAAACCTATCAGGACTGCAATCCTCAGCAGGTAGGAGTTTAAATGCAAAATTAGCTAACAAGTCAGCTGATGTATTCTGATTCCTAGGAATAGGAGAAATATTGAATGCTAAAAAATGAGTGGTGAGGTCTTGTACTAGGGTTTGATAGTGTTTAAGATGTCCTGAAAGGCAATGAATAGTATTCCTAACTTGTTTAATGACAATTTCGGAATCACCAAAGACTTTCAAGTATTTAACATATAACCCTATAGCTTTATAAAGTCCTTGAACCAAAGCTTCATATTCTGCGGTATTGTTAATACACTCAAATTGTAATCTACATGACAGCATGGTTTTCTCCCCATTTGGATCAATTAAGATGCATCCAGCTCCAGCTCCATCACTAGACTTCGATCCATCAAAATATAACGACCAAAATAAAGATTTGTCTATTGGCTTATCTACAATTACATCAAAAATATTTACAATTCTAGAAGAATCAGATTGTGAAAAAATTTCTATCTGAGAAACAAAAGTATTTACAGTAAAAGGTGATTGAGGAGCTTTGAAATTTCCAAGAAATGATTCAGCAGAATAACCTCCAAGAATATTATTGTTGAATGCCACAGGTTCATTAGGTTGTTCAAATTCAGTGACAGTGTGCGTCATATGTTTTTCTCGTTCAATTTTGATTTGATTTGGTTTCCCTTTGTAGGGAAACCACATGTGTGAATAATCAGTTGAGATATAACCGTTAAGTTTCGCAGACCAGTCCCTGCTCAAGATTAATCCATAGAATTCAGGAATATCAACAATCAAAATATCAATTCTTTGGACAATCCTAGGATCGGAAGCTAATATGATAGTAACTGAATTGATTTCTCCTACAACTTGAACTTTAGAGCGATCCAATTGGACGATATGAACTGCTGATTTCTGTGGTTCAATATTCAATTTGGCATAGACAGAAGTAGGCATTATATTGGAGGAAGCTCCAGAATCAATCAAACAATTGTGCAGATTTTTATTGTACATCTCCTAAGTCAAAAGAAAAGGAGGAGTTTGAGAATTTGATTTTTCCCTAATGAGCACAGTATCAGTAGCATCTACCTTATCTGGTGGCTTACCAGTTCCTCTCGATGCTTTTGCAACTACACCGCTTGGTAAAGGAGCAATTGGTGTAGCATTTAATTCTTTCAATAACAAATTTTGCTGGTGTTTTAGTTTGCTGAGTTCATGTAAGAAAATATTAGCTTTGATCTTTTTCATGTCCTCGACAATGTTGTATTCCATAGGATCCAACACTACTAAAGTTTTCGATGTTGATGTAGGAAGATTAGAAGAGGATGGCTGATTTTGAGTAGGTAATGGAGAAGTTTTCTTTACAGTGGGTTTGTCTTTGGTACTTGGAGTTGTAATTTTCTTTTTAGGAACTATTTGCACTGGTTCCACTGTGGATTTATTCCTAGTACTTACAGGCATAGCTTCTTCAGTATCAGAATTAGGGAGAATAAAATCCCACATTCCATTCAATTCAGCTATTTCTTCATTTTCATTTTCCTCATCTGATACTATAGATATATCTTCTTCTTCTTCCTCTTCTTCTGATTCTACATTAGAAATTGCATTAGGAGGTTTAGATTCAACTTGGTTTCTTCTGAAATTTCGGAATGGTTTCTTGGTAGAAGTTTCAACTACTTGTTTTTTAATTTCAACCATTTCATTTGACATGGTTTTAAGGACTTTCTGTAAACCTTCCATGTCGTATGGGTCTTTGGCCTTTTTCTTTGAATCATCTTTGAAGCTGACTTTCTTTGATTTCCTTTCCTCGATAGCATTTTTCTTTTCCAGAGAAGTAATTCGTTTTTCCACTGCAATAGCTTCTTTCATATTCTCAGCTAATGTAGGCTTTGCAGCTCTGTCTACGAAAATTGCTATGTTTGAGGGTAAGGCAGTTATATACCATTCAATTCTGACTTGTTCACTGGGTTGTGAATCTGTATGAATTTTTTTCAAGAGTTTGTTGAATCTAGCATTGAATTCTTTTATGGGTTCCTTGGGTTCTATCTTCAAATTTGAAAGATCATTGAGTAAAGTTGTAATTGATCGGTCATCTCCGAATTTGGTCAAAAAATGATCTGCAAAAATGTCCCAACTCGTTATGGATCCTAATGGTAATGAAAAGTACCATGATCCTGCTACTCCCTGAAGAGTATATGGGAATAATCTAACTACAACATCTTCGTGTATGACTCCATTCAAATTAATAGCCAGCATAAAGTTATTGATATGTTCTTCAGCTTGAATGTTAAGATCTGGGCTAAAATTTGGAAGCCATTTTCCAGGATTATCTGGTAAATCATGTAAAGGTGCAGCCATGTTGACTGCTCCTAGAGTAGACCATGGTCTCTGTGCCATTATTGGGACGACTATTGGAGGAATAGTAGAAATTGGTGGTGTTTGAATATAAATTGTTAGAATAGATGATGTTGAGATTAATAATGTTTGAGGAGATGATGATTGGGTAGATGATGTGGAAACTCCAGTACTTTGTCGAGAAGGGATTTCGGAAACAGGTATTTGAATATTAGATGTTGAACTTATATCACTTACTGATTCCGATTGATTTTTTCTTGTCTTGACTCTACTAGGTAAAGGGAATTCTTTCGGATAAATACCAAGTTTTTCACTTTGAAGCCTAGTAAGAGGTTTGGAAGAAACAAATTTTGAAGTTACACTACCTTCAGATATTTCAGACTCTTCAAGAGATAATGAGAATCCTTTCAATTTATGAATTAGATCTTGAACTTCGAAAGACTCAGGATATTGATTGTCTGAATGTTTTGAGATTTTGGTAGTTGGTGTCTGAATATTTTCTGCAATTTCTTCTCTAGCATTTTGAATTTCAAAAGAAATTGAAGAAGTTAATGAGGGTGTTTTGCTCTTAGAATGACTTGTGGATAAATATTTACTTACCATTCATAGCTCAGGCCCTTCTTCTAGCGCCAAAAATGTTGAAGCCTAGAAAATATCTGCTTCAAACATCGGGGAAAACCACCCGGTCGGGACCTTAAGACAACTCCTTTTCCGTTTGGTATCGTGGCTCCGACTGGATTTAAAGGACCAGTTTCCTTGTAACTAAATGGATTGGATTGGATGGGTGGAAAGGGGACTATATTAACTGAAGTAAAACTATCTAATTTAAGCTAAATATTGGTAAAGAAATTCTAACACTAACCCGGGTAATTATATGTGAATACAACTTAAGATTGTTCCAATTCAAAAATAACCATGAAAATGTATTATTATTTAAATTGAAATGTGCAGAAACAAATAAAGATAACTTTGTTTAAGAAATTAAACAGAGTTGTATTAGCATATTGCATTCATCATTGTATACCATCTACATGTAATTATGAAAAATAACGTTTCAATTATACTCAGAAATGATATATAAAAATGAAGCGTTGTGAAAACAAATATGCATATAAATGATAGCAATTTTAAAACGAATATCACAAGACAAAAGAGATCAACAGTGAATAGATAGAAATACCTTATTCATCTTGAGGACTTTCAAATGCAATCTGATACTCTATCCAGTAACTATGATGCAAAATCAAATTCCAAAGGTACAGAAATGCAACACTTCAAACATAATTCCGCATGAAAATCACCAGATGTGATCCTTTTTAAAAATATATAAGACAATGGAGTACAGAAATGCAATCTCCAAGTCCAAAAATATTAAGATCCAGGACCCTTCTCTAAATGCATGAGAAGGGTTTAAATACTACTTAGCTAAATCTAAAAATAGTTTATTACAAAAATTAAGGATTCGGTTCAATGACTGTCCTTTTCCTAGTCTAAAATACAGTGAAATTAAAACTAAATATATCTATCTATGAACTTGATCTATAAACTTGCAGGCATCTAGCATAGTTTTGAGAAGATGCGGTTGACCGACTTCAGAATTCAACTATCCTGAAAAGACAGAGTCGGCAAGCGTAGGAGCAATCTTCTCTGTAGCATTGATGATACAATTAGGCACACTGTGCTGACTGTGTGGCTTCACCAAGTACATCTAGTATGAGTCCCAATCTTGTCAGCCCTTGGATGGATTTTTCTCTTTCTTCTACCTTTTGCCTCCATTCTGTTTGCAGTTGATTTTCCTGTGGGAGATATCCTGGAACAGTTTCTGGGATCAAATTAGCTTTGTGTAAATTGTCATTTACACAATCAGTGAGAGTGTTTGGCGCTGTAGCCGCATCTTCTGCTGCCTTTTCTGCCCTTCTGATTTGTGCATCCCAGTTATTGAACAGTATTTCTTTATGGTTTTCATTAGCGATGGATGCACCAGCTTTTCTGCCTTCTTCTGTCTTTTGCCATGCTAGATAATCATTGATATTTTCATTAATCAAATCATAATAATTTCGTAAATCTACAACATGATTTGTGATTTTATCGCTCTCTTGGCACAAAGAATTCCAATGCAAGATTTTTTGACAGAAAACTTCCTCTTGTTGCAGTAGTTGATTGTTCAAAGAGATAGTTTCTGAAATGAATTCTGGAAGCTTAGGATCAGCTTTATGCTGATCTTGGATAATCTGTATTTTTTTGTCTTTATCATCCAAGCATTTTTGATGTCCTATTTGCATTTCTTGAAGTTGTTGTTGTAACTCTTCAAGTTTCAATTGTGCTTCCTTATTGGCCTGTACCTGTTGCAATTGTTGTTGCAGAGATTTTACCTGCTCTTCTTTTTCATTCAACAAAAGTTGTATTTCAAATGCTTTATCAATTGTTGCAGAAGCATAAGCTCCTGCTATTTGAGATAACTTAGTGAGATTATGAGTAGGTTCTGTGGCAGGATCTTTCCACAAAACATCTACTTGTTCTGCTTCAATAGCAATTGCACTTTCTATTTTTCTCTTTTTTCTCTGTCTCTTCACTACTGCTTTGTATTTTGGGCTGTAGAATACATCCAGAGGAGGAATGTCCTCTACATTAAGTACAATTTCAGAGGAGGGTGTGATTGGTATGTGCTTTGTCACTGCGACTGTGCTGCTTGTTCCTGTGTTCAAAACTTTGGTTGTCTGGACAGGGGTCTGTACATTCTGTCCTTCTACATTAATCAATTGGTTAAAGGTTTCCCATTCTTTTTCTAACTCAATGGTGACTGGCTGTTGCTGTACATTGGTTGGAGGAGGATTTGTCTATTGAGAAGTCAAAATTTGCTGTTGAGTAAGTTCTTTTGATTGTGCAGAATCTTTAATGGATTCTTCCATTTTATCTTCCTTTTCTTTAGACTTATTGGAGTGTTCAGAATCTCTGTCAGATTTTGATTTAGATTTACCTGTACTTGAACTGCCGTTAAGACTAACACTAGGAGTTTGCTCCCTTGTGGGCTCTAAGCGTAGATTATCCAAAGGAATAGGAATTAGTCTCCTTTCTCTATACAACTTGAATTCCTGAAAATCCTGTGGAGATAGCTGCGCTTTAGCTGAATTCAAAACCTCTTTGAATGAATTTCTTGCTTGGAACATATCATCAAAAAGATCCTGCTCCCCGACAAATTCCCTTACTTTGATTGCATTGGTAAAATTCTTAACAATATCATTTGGGTCAAATAACCTTCTTGAGAATTTGAACAGCTGTAGGCATGTAACATTGCCTATCTCTTGAAATGCATGACCAATATCAAACAGTGAAAATGTTCCACATTTTATGGGAAATTGTGGCCAAATGCCCTTTTTCTTCTCTTTTAAATCTTTTGTTATACCTCCCTGGCCACAGGTCTGATAAGCAATTTCCCGAGCTACAAGTCTATCTGGAACATATATGGGTAACACATGGGGAGAAGCATAACTTCCAAAAACCCTAATATAAGTGAAAAATTCTTCTCCAAACCATCTCGCGACGGGGAGAATATCAACCTCTGATTCTGAGGATAACCTTGGGGCATCCTTATTATACAATGTTCTGTACAATGGCAGCATTATTCCATGACAAATTTGGTAAAAATGGGGGATAAACTTAGACTCCCATAGTTCTTTATGGTACACATGAATGGGCGAAGGATCGTGGATATTCCATTTCCAGCCCATCACAGGGAATTTAGAGACATAGCAGATGGCGTCCATGACATAAGCAGATAAATAAAAAGGCGGATAAACCCGCCGAGAAACATTTCGTTTAGACCGGTAATGAAAAATAGCAGTGGTCAAATTATCAGATAGGATTTTGGCCCAGTCTACAATTGTAGAATTAACAGCCGCATTCAACAAAGGAAGCCATTCGGGTAAGATCATATTTATGTCAGGCTTTCCAAAAAGCCTGCATAACATGGAAGCAGTAAAACAATAAGGAGAGGTAAGTGAACCCGTGTTGTACATACCTTGTTTGTTTTTCTTCAATGGTTCACTTCTTTTGGTCCACTCCTTTGTGCATTCTGCCAAATTTGCATGTTCTCTGGAAAAATCTTCCATGAATTGTTTGTTGTAAGTCGCCTGAGGTTCTGGCAAATTATACATTAATCTCAGATCTTCTGTGGTGAATGACCCGATTAGCTCTTCAGATGGAATTCTGAATTGTCTGTCTGAAATATCGGTGATGTCCAGCACCCATTTCACCATGTCTGTATACGGGAGAATCCTCGGCCTTGCCGCTATCCTATGGAGAAATGAACAAGCCAGTTCTTTGAGGGTTGCTTCAGATGTATTACTAGAACCTGCTGTAGCCACAACTTTCATCACCACAGGATTTTCTTCTTCTAACAGATTATACATTCCTTCCCAAGTGGATATACCGACATCCTTATTACAAGCGGTGTCTGCATACAGTGAAGCCATTTCTCTATTTTCAGAATTCGAGCTCTTCTCCTTCTTACCCATAGTGTTTAGTGAAAGCTTTGTATAGACGTTTGCTCCTTCGTGCCTGCGTTTTACGAGTAAATGAGAGTAATGGCATAAGAAAGGTGATGAGACTGTTTCAAATGTGAAAGCGGATGAAATATAATATTTTAATCGTGAAACGACTTTCAATTCAAACACAATCTCATTTACCATTAATTTTCAATCCAATCATTTAATCTAATCATTAAAGCGCATAACAGATTTGATATATGGGAAGATTGCCTTTGGATAACGCGCCTACATGAATCTGTGACATTGCGATCTGCGATTTGCTGCGCAATATCGCAATATCGCAATGTCGCAATATCGCAAAATGAAGTCATCGCAGTTATGAAAATAGCGCAAAAGCGGAAATTGCGCAATAGCGCAAAAGCGCATATCGCAAAATCGCAAAAGCGCATATCGCAAAATCGCAAAAGCGCATAATTGAAAAGAGCGCAAAAGATATTCATTAATCATTTCTGTTTTCTGCGCTATGCGATCTGCGACCAATGCGTTTTATAAAAGATATATACCATTTTTTTATGGATGCGCTATCTTGTTTAAAGAGAAATTTTATTATAATCTATCATAAACTTAAGTGTTTCTTAATATTCTTTCTAAGGGATTTCTATAGGTTTATGATAGAAAGTTTTATTTGAAAAGGCAAACAAATCCTAATTGATTTTTTTGGATTTTTAACTAAGGGTTCTCATTTATTTAGTATTATTACTAATATTAAATAAAAAGGGGGGTTGTTGCTGGTCACAACAATTGGCGATTCACTGAAAGAAACAGTTATCTCTGAAAAAATAAAATGAACATTCTATCTTTAGTAAGTAAAGGTTTTTAAAGATAATGAAAATTATCTTAGGATAATTCAAATAAAATGTAACTATGAAAAAGAAATAAAAATAATTTCATAATTTCTTTCTAATTCCTTAAGAAATAAAAACATTTTGGGTTATCTCAAGCTTTGATTGGTGTTAATAATGAAGTAAATGGATCTCTCCAAGTTTTGGTTTTATAATATACTCTATTGCCATATGTATTGCCTCTGCTGCCAGCAAACGTACATAGTGTCGACAGGGTTACCTTTAAACCATTAACCATTCATTGTCCCATCCAAATAAAATTATGACTTTTTAAAAGATAAATTCATAAGACCTATTATCTCATGTTTTTTGTCTTTTATTTTTATTTTAAGAGCCATTGTTCTGGTTTGGCAGCCAGTAAATAACAATGCCATTCACTAGTTATAATTAAACTGAACAAGTTGGCTCATGATGAGACCCCTTGTCTTATATTTATAAGCCATTACCCTGTTTTGGTATGCAGTATTGGTAATGTCAGTTTTTATTACTCCTTATGAACATGGTAAGTCGGCTCGTAATGAGACCTCTTATCTCTTAAAATTTTCGTATAATTTCTTAGAATTACATTCTAAAAAATCACAACTTAAATGGACGGGGTGAAATAGTTTAATCCTTAAGAATCAATGGATGACAATTTTCAGAGTTTTTTTGAGTTACAAAACTTTGAAAAAAATCTTTACTTTGATAGATAACCTTTCTCTGCTTAATAAACTTATAATGATTTACATTCTTCTCAAGTTTTCAAAATATCATGTAAATGATTGAAATACTCTTTCAAAGTTTAACATCTTATTTTAAACTATTCAAAAACTGTGATCATTACTTTAAAAATTATTATTTACACAAAATAAATATTTATAATATTTTTCCGAAGAAATTTTATTAAATATTAAACAGTCAATCAGAGACTCATAAACAACCTTTATTTGTAAAAACAAAAACAATCAAAAAATTTTGCAGAAAGAAATATGTACAATTTAAGAAGGGGTTACCTCCTTATGAAAAGAATTTCTTCAAGATAAGCCCATTTACAGGAAGAGATTCTCTCTTACCTGTTAGATCTTGGAGTATGAATGTATTTGAGCTTATCTTCTCAACGATCTGAAATGGTCTAAGCCACATTTTCTAAAATTTGGTATGTTTACCTTTTTCTTCGTGTGCTTTATCCCATTTCAAAACGAGATCACCAATTGACAAAATTTTTGAGCCGGTATAACTTGCATCAAAAGAAGATTTTACAAGCTGTTGATGTTTTTCATGAGTAATTTTTGCTTTATCCCTATCTTCTTCTAATTTAAGGATTTGATCATATCTTAATTGAATGGATGAAGAAGGATTTTTTTCAATAAACTGCACTAGGGCTAATGATGGAAGAGTTAAATTTGATGGTATCACAGCTTCTTTTCCATAAACCAGATTGAAAGGTGAAGTCCCTATTGAAGCTTTTTCCGTGATACGATCAGCCCATAACGCAAAGATTAAATATTTGTGCCAATTCTTTTGATTTTGATCAACGGTCCTTTTAATGATTTTGATAAGGTTTTTATTAGTGGATTCAGCCAAACCATTACCTTGTGGATAATAATTTGCTGAATTTTTTAATTTAAAACCTCTTTTGACTGCAAATTAAATTAAACTATTTCCAGAGAAGTAAGATGCATTATCAAAAACAAGAGCTTGAGGTACACCAAACCTGGTTATGATGAATTGATCTATGAAATCAATAATTGCATCAGAATTGGCTACCTTCAACGGGATTGCCTCTACCCATTTTGTAAAGTAATCAGTTGTAGTAAGGATGTACTTGTGCTGTTTGGAAGAATGAGCTACTATCTCACCAATAATGTCAAGCCCCCACTGTTCGAATGGTTGCTCAATAGTTACTGGTTGCAAAGGAAAAGCTGGTTTCCTTTGTCTTCCACTTGCAGTTTGAAAAATTTGGCACTTCCTTACGTAATCATGCGTATCTTTAAAAAGGGTAGGCCAGTAATAACCAGCACGAATTATTTTGTGAGCTGTGGTATCACCTCCGAAATGACCTCCTGCTGGTCCATCATGCAATTCCTGCAAAACCTTTTCAGCTTCAGTCTTTTCAAGACATCTTAATAAAATTGAATCATAATTTTTTCTAAATAACACATTATCAATGATCTCATATTTAATAGCCTTTAACCTTAAAGCGTGTTTACTCTTATAGCTGAGATTAGAAGGAGCATACCCATTTTTCAAGTAATAGATAAGATCAGCATACTGAGATCCGGAATTTGTAACATTTATCTGACTTACTTGAATATCTTGATTTGAATCTTGATTTTCTAGTATATTATGAGCCCCTGCCAATAATCTGCAAAAACCTTGTCCTCTAACAATCTTAGCTGGTTTAATATCAATATCATATTCTTGCAAGGTTGTTACCCAGTTAGCTCTCTTTTCTCCTACTTCTTTTTGAATTAATAATTACCTCACTGCAGAAAATGGGACAATGATTTTTGTATGTGTTTTCAAGAGAAAAGGTCTGAAATGTTTGATTGATTTAAATACAGCAAAGACTTGTTTTTCAACATCGGAATAATTAAGCTCAGCTCCTTGCAGATTTGAGCTAAAGAAAGAAATTGGTGCTTTGATTTCTTGATCATTGAGTTGTGTTAAAACGGCTACATAGGATGTTTCAGTGGCCAGAGTATACAAAGTAAAATCTTTAGAAAAATCTGGGGTATTCAATGCTGGTGCATTAATGATTTCTCGTTTGATTGAATCAAAAGCTTCTTTTTCTTTATACGCCCATTTGAATATTCAATTCTTCTTGATCATATTTTTCATAGGTAAAACAATTAAAGAAAAATCAGGAATAAATCTTTTAACAAAATTGATCTGTCCAAGAAATGATTGCATGGATTTTTTGTTATGTGGTAAAAAAATATCAGAAATTTCTTTCACTCTATCTCGATCAATATATATACCATCTTTTGACACAACAAATCCTAAGAGTTTTCCTTCATCTAAAGCAAAGAATGATTTCTTTGGATTTAAGGAGATACCAAACCTTCTACATCTTTCAAATATTTGTTTTAAATCATGTAGATGATTGGCTCTCTTTTTTGAAAATACTGTTATGTCATTAAGATAAACAACAACTGATTTATTGATCAGACCTTTGAATGCTATGTCCATGGCTCTTTGAAAAGTTGCTCCTGCATTTATTAGACCAAAAGGCATTTTCTGATAAGCATAAGTTCCCCATTTTGTTCTGAAAGTTGTTTTCAATCTATCATTTGGATGAACTAAAACTTGATTATAGCCCAAAAATCCATCGAGAAAAGACATAAGTTCAGAACCAGCTACCTTTTGAAGTATCTGTTCCATGGTTGGCAATGGGAAATTGTCTTTTAAACATGCCTTGTTTAAATTTCTGAAATCGATACAGATTCTTATATCACCATTCTTCTTCCTTACAGGTACCATATTGGAAACCCAATTAGAGTGCCTGACTAGAAAAATGATTTTGGCTTTCAAAAGTTTATTAAGTTCTGATTTAATTTGACTTTCGAGATTTGGATGGATCTTTCTCAACTTTTGTTGAATAGGTTTAATATCAAGAAGCATTGGAATCGTGTGTTGAATAACTGAAGTATTATACGTTTTTAGAACACCATAATTCCAAGCAAAAACATTTTTATACTTGTTCAGCAGTTTAATGAACGCATTCCTTTCCTCTGGTGTTAAATTGAGTCCTAAGTTAACGTTTTGAGGTTTAGAATCAGAACCAAGATTTACTAATTCAAACTTCAAAGTGGAACTTTGAATTTTCGTATTAGTGACTTTCTTGAATCTGTCTTTAATGTCATATAAATCTTCTAATTTAACAACAGATTTTGGAATGGGGTTTTCATTACCTTTTGAAGCAATTTGCAAATCATGATCATCTTCGTCAATAATTTTCTCATCATATGATTTCTCTGAATTCATGACATTTAGAATATCTTGATCATGATAGAATACTCTCCAATTTGTAACATTATCTGGGACAGATGGACGAAAAATCAATTCTACAGAAAACCTATCAGGACTGCAATCTTCAGCAGGTAGGAGTTTAGATGCAACATTAGCTAACAAGTCAGCTGATGTATTCTAATTCCTAGGAATAGGATAAATATTGAATGCTAAAAAATGAGTGGTGAGGTCTTGTACTAGGGTTTGATAGTGTTTAATATGTCCTGAAAGGCAATGAATAGTATTCCTAACTTGTTTAATGACAATTTCGGAATCACCAAAGACTTTCAAGTATTTAACATCTAACCCTATAGCTTTATAAATTCCTTGAACCAAGGCTTCATATTCTGCGGTATTGTTAGTACACTCAAATTCTAATCTACATGACAACATGGTTTTCTCCCCATTTGGATCAATTAAGATGCATCTAGCTCCAGCTCCATCACTAGACTTCGATCCATCAAAATATAATGACCAAAATAAAGACTTATCTATTGGCTTATCTACAATTACATCAGAAATATTTACAATTCTAGAAGAATCAGATTGTGAAAAATTTTCTATCTGAGAAACAAAAGTATTTACAGAAAAAGGTGATTGAGGAGCTTTGAAATTTCCAAGAAATGATTTAGCAGAATAACCTCCAAGAATATTATTGTTGAATGCCACAGGTTCATTAGGTTGTTCAAATTCAGTGACAGTGTGCGTCATATGTTTTTCTCGTTCAATTTTGATTTGATTTGGTTTCCCTTTGTAGGGAAGCCACATGTGTGAATAATCAATTGAGATATAACGGTTAAGTTTCGCAGACCAGTCCCTGCTCAAGATTAATCCATAGAATTCAGGAATATCAGCAATCAAAATATCAATTCTTTGGACAATCCTAGGATCGGAAGCTAATATGATAGTAACTGAATTGATTTCTCCTACAACTTGAACGTTAGAGTGATCCAATTGGACGATATGAACTGCTAATTTCTGTGGTTCAATATTCAATTTGGCACAGACGGAAGTAGGCATTATATTGGAGGAATATCCAAAATCAATCAAACAATTGTGCAGATTTTTATTGTACATCTCATAAGTCAAAAGAAAAGGAGGAGTTTGAGAATTTGATTTTTCCCCAATGAGCACAGTATCAGTAGCATCTACCTTATCTGGTGGCTTACCAGTTCCTCTCGCTACTTTTGCAACTACACCGCTTGGTAAAGGAGCAATTGGTGTAGCATTTAATTCTTTCAATAACAACTTTTGCTGGTGTTTTAGTTTGCTGAGTTCATGTAAGGAAATATTAGCTTTGATCTTTTTCATGTCCTCGACAATGTTGTATTCCATAGGATCCGACACTACTAAAGTTTTCGTTGTTGATGTAGGAAGATTAGAAGAGGATGGCTGATTTTGAGTAGGTAATGGAGAAGTTTTCTTTACAGTGGGTTTGTCTTTGGTACTTGGAGTTGTAATTTTCTTTTTAGGAACTGTTTGCACTGGTTCCGCTGTGGATTTACTCCTAGTACTTACAGGCATAGCTTCTTCACTATCAGAATTAGGGAGAATAAAATCTCACATTCCATTCAATTCAGCTATTTCTTCATTTTCATTTTCTTCATCTGATACTATAGATATATCTTCTTCCTCTTCCTCTTCTTCTGATTCTGCATTAGAGATCGCATTAGGAGGTTTAGATTCAACTTAGTTTCTTCTAAAATTTTGGAATGGTTTCTTGGTAGAAGTTTCAGCCACTTGTTTTTTAATTTCAACCATTTCATTTGACATGGTTTTAAGAACTTTCTGTAAACCTTCCATGTCGTATGGATCTTTGGCCTTTTTCTTTGAATCATCTTTGAAGCTGACTTTCTTTGATTTCCTTTCCTCGATAGCATTTTTCTTTTCCAGAGAAGTAATATGTTTTTCCACTGCAATAGCTTCTTTCATATTCTCAGCTAATGTAGGCTTTTCAGCTCTGTCTATGAAAATTGCTATGTTTAAGGGTAAGGCAGTTATATACCATTCAATTCTGACTTGTTCACTGGGTTGTGAATCTGTATGAATTTTGTTCAAGAGTTTGTTGAATCTAGCATTGAATTCTTTTATGGGTTCCTTGGGTTCTATCTTCAAATTTGAAAGATCATTGAGTAAAGTTGAAATTGATCGGTCATCTCCAAATTTGGTCAAAAAATGATCTGCAAAAATGTCCCAACTCGTTATGGATCCTGATGGTAATGAAAAGTACCATGATCCTGCTACTCCCTGAAGAGTATATGGGAATAATATAACTACAACATCTTCGTGTATGACTCCATTCAAATTAATAGCCAGCATAAAGTTATTGATATGTTCTTCAGCTTGAATGTTAAGATCTGGGCTAAAATTTGGAAGCCATTTTCCAGGATTATCTGGTAAATCATGTAAAGGTGCAGACATGTTGACTGCTCCTGGAGTAGACCATGGTCTCTGTGCCATTATTGGGATGACTATTGGAGGAATAGTAGAAACTGGTGGCGTTTGAATAGAAATTGTTGGAATAGATGATGTTGAGATTAATGATGTTTGAGGAGATGATGATTGAGTAGATGATGTGGAAACTCCTGTACTTTGTCGAGAAGGGATTTCGGAAATAGGTATTTGAATATTAGATGTTGAACTTATATCACTTACTGATTCTGATTGATTTTTTCTTGTCTTGACTCTACTAGGTAAAGGGAATTCTTTCGGAGAAATACCAAGTTTTTCACTTTGAAGCCTAGTAAGAGGTTTGGAAGAAACAAATTTTGAAGTAACACTACCTTCAGATACTTCAGACTCTTACAGAGATAATGAGAATCCTTTCAATTTATGAATTAGATCTTGAACTTCAGGAGACTCAGGATGTTGTTTGTCTGAATGTTTTGAGATTTTGGTAGTGGTTGTTTGAATATTTTCTGCAATTTCTTCTCTAGGATTTTGAATTTCAGAAGAAATTGAAGAAGTTAATGAGGGTGTTTTGCTCTCAGAATGGCTTGTGGATAAATATTTACTTGCCATTCATAGCTCAGGCCCTCCTTCTAGCACCAAAAATGTTGAAGCCTAGAAAATCTCTACTTCAAACATCGGGGAAAACCACCCGGTCGGGACCTTAAGACAGCTCCTTTTCCGTTTGGTATGGTGGCTCCGACTGGATTTAAAGGACCAGTTTCCTTGTAACTAAATGGATTGGATTGGATGGGTGGAAATGGGACTAAATTAACTGAAGTAAAACTATCTAATTTAAACTAAATACTGATAAATAAATTCTAACACTAACCCGGGTAACTATATGTGAATACAACTTAAGACTGTTCCAGTTCAACAATAACGATGAAAATGTATTATTAATTAAATTGAAATGTGCAGAAACAAATAAAGATAACTCTGTTTAAGAAATTAAACATAGTTGTATTAGCATATTGCATTCATCATTGTACACCATCTACATGTAATTATGAAAAATAACGTTTCAATTATACTCAGAAATGATATATAAAAGGAAGCGTTGTGAAAACAAATATACATATAAATGATAGCAATTTTAAAACGAATATCATAAGACAAAAGAAATCAACAGTGAATAGATAGAAATACCTTGTTCATCTTGAGGATTTTCAAATGCAATCTGATACTCTATCCAGTAACTCTGATGCAAAATCAAATTTCAAGGTACAGAAATGCAACACTTCAAAGATAATTCCGCATGAAAATCACCAGATGTGATCCTTTTTAAAAATATATAAGACAATGGAGTACAGAAATGCAATCTCCGAGTCCAAAAATATTAAGATCCAGGACCCCTCTCTAAATGCATGAGATGGGTTTAAATACTACTTAGCTAAATCTAAAAATAGTTTATTACAAAAATTAAGGATTCGGTTCAATGACCGTCCTTTTCCTAGGCTAAAATATAGTGAAATTAAAACTAAATCTATCTATCTATGAATTTGATCTTTAAGCTTGCAGGTATCTAGCATAGTTTTGAGAAGATGCGGTTGATCGACTTCGGAATTCAACTGTCCTGAAAAGACAGAGTCGGCAAGCGTAGAAGAAATCTTCTCTGTAGCATTGATGATACAATTGAGTGCACTGTGCTAACTGTGTGGCTTCACCAAGTACATCCAGTAAGAGTCCCAATTCAATCTTGTCAGCCCTTGGATGGATTTTTCTCTTTCTTCTGCCTTTTGCCTCCATTCTGTTTGCAGTTGATTTACCTGTGGGAGATATCCTGGAATAGTTTCTGGGATCAAATTAGCTTTGCGTAAATTTTCATTTACACAATCAGTGAGAGTGTTTGCCACTGTAGCCGCCTCCTCTGTTGCCTTTTCTGCCCTTCTGATTTGTGCATCCCGATTATTAAACAATATTTCTTTATGGTTTTCATTAATGATGGGTGCACCAGCTTTTCTGCCTTCTTCTGTCTTTTGCCATGCCAGATAATCATTGATCTTTTCATTAATCAAATCATAATCATTTCGTAAATCTACGACATGATTTGTGATTTTATCGCTCTCTTGGCACAAATAATTCCATTGCAAGATTTTTTGGCAGAAAACTTCCTCTTGTTGCAGTAGTTGATTGTTCAAAGAGAGTTTCTGAAATGAATTCTGGAAGCTTAGGATCATCTTTATGCTGATCTTGGATAATCTGTATTTGTTTTTCTTTATCAGCCAAGCTTTTTTGATGTCCTATTTTCATTTCTTGAAGTTGTTGTTGTAACTCTTCAAGTTTCAATTGTGCTTCCTTATTGGCCTGTACCTGTTGCAATTGCTGTTGCAGAGCTTTTACCTGTTCTTATTTTTCATTCAAGAAAAGTTGTATCTCAAATGCTTTATCAATTGTTGCAGAAGCATAAGCTCCTGTTATTTGAGATAACTTAGTGAGATTATGAGTAGGCTCTGTGGCAGGATCTTTCCACAAAACATCTACTTGTTCTGCTTCAGTAGCAATTGCACTTTCTATTTTTCTCTTTTTCCTCTGTCTCTTCACTACTACTTTGTATTTTGGGCTGTAGAATACATCCAGAGGAGGAATGTCCTCTACATTAAGTACAATTTCAGAGGAGGGTGTGATTGGTATGTGCTCTGTCACTGTGACTATGCTGCTTGTTCCTATGTTCAAAACTTTGGTTGTCTGGACAGGGGTCTGTACATTCTGTCCTTCTACATTAATCTAACTCAATGGTGACTGGTTGTTGCTGTACATTGGTTGGAGGAGGATTTGTCTGTTGAGAAGTCAAAATTTGCTATTGAGTAAGTTCTTTTGATTGTGCAGAATCTTTAATGGATCTTTCCATTTTATCTTCCTTTTCATTGGACTTATTGGAATGTTCAGAATCTCTGTCAGATTTTGATTTAGATTTACCTGTACTTGAACTGCCGTTAAGACTAACACTAGGTGTTTGCTCTCTTGTGCACTCTAAGCGTAGATTATCCAAAGGAATAGGAATTAGTCTTCTTTCTCTGTAAAGCTTGAATTCCTGAAATTCCTCTGGAGATAGCTGCGCTTGAGCTGAATTCAAAACTTCTTTGAATGAATTTCTTGCTTGGAACATATCATCAAAAAGATCCTGTTCCCCGGAAAATTCCCTTACACTGATTGCATTGGTAAAATTCTTAACAATATCATCTGGGTCGAATAACCTTCTTGAAAATTTGAACATCTGTAGACATGTAATGTTGCCTATCTCTTGAAATGCATGACCAATATCAAACAGTGAAAATGTTCCACATTTTACGGGAAATTGTGGCCAAATGTCCTTTTTCTTCTGTTTTAAATCTTTTGTTATACCTCCCTGGCCACAGGTCTGATAAGAAATTTCCCGAGCTACAAGTCTATCTGGAACATATAGGGGTAACACATGGGGAGAAGCATAACTTCCAAAAACCCTAATATAAGTGAACAATTCTTCTCCAAACCATCTCGCGACGGTGAGAATATCAACCTCTGTTTCTAAGGATAACCTTGGGGCATCCTTATTATACAATGTTCTGTACAATGGCAGCATTATTCCATGACAAATTTGGTAAAAATGGGGGATAAACTTAGACTCCCATAGTTCTTTATGGTACACATGAATGGGCAAAGCATCGTGGATAGTCCATTTCCAGCCCATCACAGGGAATTTAGAGACATAGAAGATGGCGTCCATGACATAAGCAGATAAATAAAAAGGCGGATAAACCCGCTGAGAAACATTTCGTTTAGACCGGTAGTGAAAAATAGCAGTGGTCAAATTATCAGATAGGATTTTGGCCCAGTCTACAATTGTAGAATTAACAGCCGCATTCAACAAAGGAAGCCATTCGGGTAAGATCATATTTATGTCAGGCTTTCCAAAAAGCCTTCATAACATGGCAACCATAAAACAATAAGGAGAGGTAAGTGAACCCGTGCTGTACATACCTTGTTTGTTTTTCTTCAATGGTTCACTTCTTTTGGTCCACTCCTTTGTGCATTCTGCCAAATTTTCATGCTCTCTGGCAAAATCTTCCATGAATTGTTTGTTGTAAGTCGCTTAAGGTTTTGGCAACTTATACATTAATCTCAGATCTTCTATGGTGAATGACCCGATTAGCTCTTCAGATGGAGTTCTGAATTGTCTGTCTGAAATATCGGTGCTATCCAGCACCCATCTCACCATGTCCGTATATGGGAGAATCCTCGGCCTTGCCGCTATCCTATGGAGAAATGAACAAGCCAGTTCTTTGAGGGTTGCTTCAGATGTATCACTAGAACCTGTTGTAGCCACAACTTTCATCACCACAGGATTTTCTTCCTCTAATAGATTATACATTCCTTCCCAAGTGGATATACCAGCATCCTTATTACAAGCGGTGTCTGCATACAACGAAGCCATTTCTTTGTTTTCAGAATTTGAGCTCTTCTCCTTCTTACCCATAGTGTTTAGTGGAAGCTTTGTATACTCGTTTTCTCCTTCGTGCCTGCGTTTTACGAGTAAATGAGAGTAATGGCATAAGAAAGGTGATGAGACTGTTTTAAATGTGAAAGCGGATGACATATAATATTTTAATTGTGAAACGACTTTCAATCCAAACACAATCTCATTTACATTTAACAATCAATCCAATCATTTAATTTAATCATTAAAGCGCATAACAGATTTGACATATGGGAAGATTGCCTTGGGATAGCGCGCCTACGTGAATCTGCGACATTGCGATATGCGATTTGTTGCGCAATATCGGAATATCGCAATGTCACAATATCGCAAAATGAAGTCATCGCTGTTATGAAAATAACGCAAAAGCGGAAATTGCGCAATAGCCCAAAAGCGCATATCACAAAATCGCAAAAGCGCATAATTGAAAAATCGCAAAAGCGCATATCGCAAAATCGTAAAAGCGCATAATTGAAAAGAGCGCAAAAGATATTCATTAATCATTTCTGTTTTCTGCGCTATGCGATCTGCGACCAATGCGTTTTATAAAAGATATATACCATTTTGTTATGGATGCGCTATCTTGTTTAAAAAGCAATTTTATTATAATCTTCTTTCAAAGGGATTTCTATAGGTTTATAATAGAAAGTTTTATTTTAAAAGGCAAACAAATCCTAATTGATTTTTTGGATTTTTTTAACTAAGGGTCCTCATTTATTCAGTATTATTACTAATATTAAATAGAAGGGGGGTTGTTGTTGGTCACAACATACTCATAGACTTGAAATTACTTGTTAATATTTATCAACCATGCTTCAGCCACCTCCTCCGCTTCTCTATCAAATGTAGGTGGTTTTATCTTCCAGAACTCACGTTGTAGTTACACATTACCAGACTTAGCCTCATTATAGTTCCTATCTTGTGAATGGATTATTTCCATTCTAACATTAGTTTGGTCCTTAGCTTGTCATTCATTTTCTTCCTGCATTTCTCCATCAGGACTGGGTTATAACATTCCTTGATTATGTTTAGCATAAAATATTTTGAGTATCCTTTCCCGCTCTTGCATTAAGCGCTCATTGTCACTCCTAACTTGAACCATTTATTCATGTAGCTTCTATAAATTGCTTAGCATAATATTTGTTTGGTGGTGCTGCTCCTCCATGAGTCTACTAGTTTCCTAGTGTCGATCTACACTCAACTGAATCCACATCTCAGGATTCATTTCTATTTGTGGTTAGGGTGTAGGTTCCCCTTCGTTCCAGGGTGTTTGTTGTGTTGATCCCCTCCTCGTTTGCCTTCTACTGATACTTATTTTTCTGTACACCACTTAAACAAAATAGTTTATCACGTTAGGTGACCCATTGGGTCCCAGTGTATGAACGCTACTCTGATAACACTTGTAACATACACGACAATTCTATATAAAAAGAAATTTACTTTTACTATGTTGTAATTCAAATGGGCTTAACATCTAAGATCCAAATCCCCATAATTAATTTAGATTTGAGGTGAAATATATGTAATACTTTGGTATTAATTTTCCCCAAGCAATGTTTGACATGTTTTAATACTGTTTGCAATACCCAGTTTCATTAAAACTGGCGTATCGAAATATTCCTTTCAACCTTACTCTTTTAATTATATGAATTTATTATGACATTCTCATTTTCATTTATCATCGTATCCTCATTGACTTTATGGTGTTGTTATTATAATTCAAATACATAATCTCAAAGGGATTAAGATGGTTTGATAGCTCACCAAACTTGATTGCATATTTATCCTTTCAGTACCAACATCCATGCTAATGGTTAAGTCTATAATGGTAGATAAGATTGAGGTACCCTACATGGGAATATACATTCTAGAAGAAACAACTGGCCTTTTGATCATCATTGGATCTTAGGCTAAATGATAAATAATGGCGATCATTGGGCTCTGGCATAGGGAAATGACCCATCCCAAAACCTTAACAGATATTCATTATGTTTTTCTACTCTGTGGCGTTACCCTCTACAACCTCTCGAAAAATCCATCGAGCGTTGTTCTTGGCTCACCGCTTGGCATTGGGAGCCTTAATGCCACTGCAGGTAAGGTATTTTTCTCGCAGCCCTGCAATACCACTTTGACTATGGAAATGGAAAATTTAATACTCAGTTCATAAGGTTTATAATGAGATTTGGTTTTCACGCAGGTTTCCACGTGTGGTTTAAAAGATTGTCTACTTTTTGGTTTCATGACTGGTTTTCTATATTATATTCATGGTTTGAAGACCAGCTTTGGCTTTCGTTTGGTAAGTTCAACCACCCACTGGCCTCAGACAGTGATTCTCCCTTATTCCTATCATTTTCACTTGTATTTCGCTCCAGTTATACTTACATATTAACTTTTGTTTTCCTCTGTCTCTTCCCTTGCAGGGATGTGGTTATGGTTTGCAGCGTCAGCTACTCAACTAAAATATTTTTATTCTCTCTCCACCTCTTCGTTTTCTCTAATAGCGATTCTTTCGAATGTATAACCTCTAATTGTGAGGGGTTTGCGATGTTGCAGGTAAATTATCGCTGGCTCCATCGCAAGGGTTACAACCTTACTATCAATTTCTGATCCAGGTGGATATTGGTGGCCACCCGCCTATTCCACTTGGGCCCCCACCATTGTCTCTTTTATTTTTTCAGTTTCGGCATAATTTACTATTTTTAGCAGTTTTTCGGGTCCTGAACTTCTGGAGCCGTTTTGAGGCCCTAAACAACGTTTTTTGGGCATCACGCCTCTAGCGAATATCATTCCGTTTCGGAATTATATTCATGGCAAAAGTTGTATTCCTCAGATAGAGCTTTCTAATGATGTTTCATGTGCGTCAAATGGAGATAGTATGCCAAAGTTACGTCCCTGGGAAGTTGAAACACCAATTTACCCAAATGGGGCCCATAGTTTTGGCGCTTCATCTGCTAGGGTTAGGTTTTTGGATGTTTAGGATTCTCCATTGTTTCTCAATAATAAATAGGCCCTCGAGCCTCATTGGAACTCAGTTCAGAGGCCTATAGCCGCCACATCTCTTCTCAGAGATAGCTACCAGCGCCCTAGCTAGTTTTATTTCCATTGTCTATAAGCAAATTTCAGTTATTTGATATTAATGAAATGAAGTGTTATTTCTGCTGCATCTCTGTATTTATGGTTATATGTTTAATCAGTTGCGTTCCTGCATAAATCCGGATCAGTGGTATCAGAGCGGTCTACTTTTTCTCGATCCTTCTTTGCATGTCCCCAACGAGGTCGGGGTATAAGGAGTTAGGGCTTCATCTGGTGGAACCTTTGCAAGATCAGCCTCGCAAACCTCAACGGACGCCGATGGGGGACAAAAAGAAAGATGAGGGAGCAGGAGATCCTATCAAAATATTGCTCGAGGAGGCCCTCGAAAAAAAAAGGAACGCGATGATGGATAACTTTGTTTAGATCCTTCAACGGCTCCCACCGGCGACGCATATGCATCCAGCAGTGACTCTGGAGGGGCGACTCCTTTTAAGGTACAAGTAAATTTTGACATTCCCATATTTGAGGGTCAAATAGACACAGATGCCATAGATAGATGGTTGAATCTATTAGAAGGATATTTCTCTGTTCATGACTTTTCAGACCGGGAGAAGATTATTTTTGCACTCCTCAAAGCTACCCCCCATGTTAAGGACTGGTGGGAAACCTACTGTGAGAACAAGGACCAGACAGAACCCTCTCTGTTCTCGGCCGTACTAACTTGGAATTCTTTACGAGACGCCGTCAAGGAATAGTACTATCCCGTGGGGAGCTATGAGGACAAGTACATACAATGGACCACGCTGCGACAACAAAGGGATCAAGATGTGCATGAGCTGACGAATCTATTCCATACCCTGCGCACAAAGTTGGGTATCAAAGATTCAGAGAAAAATTTGGTGCTAAAGTATCGCATCTATCTGCACAGATACATTCAGGAGGAAATGGAGTTCCTCGACATCTCCTCACTTGGTACGGCATATCGGTATGCTGCCAAGATTGAGCAGAAATTCAAACAGAAGAAGTGAGACTTTGGATCTGCGAATCAAAAGAAAGGGAAAGGTGCTTCCAAACCACAGAACAAAGGACAGAGCCAAGGCATGGCGTCTAAAGACAACCCATCAAAGCCACAAGAAAAGAACAGCACTGCAAAGCCAAAGAAGGACACGGGAAAGTGGTGTGAGTTCCATAAGAGCTACACTCACAACACAACTGAGTGTCGGGCCAAGCAGTCGCTAGTGGCCGAGATGAGGGCCTCTGAGTCAGATGCATGCTCCGACTCCGAATCAAAACCTGAAAAGGGGAATGAAAAAGGGAAACATATTATTGATGCAGAGCCCAATGCCACTGTTTCCACTACAAAGATCTAGAAGGAGGAACCGGAAGATCCAGAGGAGGAGGAACGTCTCTTCCACTCCCAGATGTGGGTAAAGGGCTCCCCTGTATAGTTCATTGTTGACAATGGGAGCCAAAAGAACCTCATTTTAGTAGACGCCGTGAAGCGCTTGGGTTTGCCGACCACAACTCACCCACATCCATACACCATCGGGTGGCTTCACCAAGGACGAGATCTCCATGTCAGCCAGCAGTGCCGCCTTCCCTATAGCATCAAGCCCTTCACGAATGAGGTAGTATGTGATGTTGCTCCTATTGATGTTTCTGATGTATTATTAGGACAACCATACTTGTGGAAGCGACATGCTGTGTATGAGTCTCGACCCCGTGTTGTCATTATTACTTTGGGAAATAAGTTGTACAGGATACTAGAGGTACCACCTCCTACGACTATCTCTTTGGTTAGTGCAATACAATGCAGTAAGCTCATTTCCCAAAATAGGAAATTCATTTTCCTGATGATCTGCCCCAGGGCAAGAAGAAGACTGTGGCCACGACCTCCAGACAGGGCTCCTCTGCACAACAACAACAACTGGATAAGGTTGTGGAGGAGTACGGGGACATCTTCACCTCACCCACAGCGGTTCCTCTGCACTGTCAGGTCAAGCACCCGATTGATCTGACCCCAGGTGCGCTGCTACCCAATGGACCGATATATCAGCGCTCTGTTCTGGAGA